>JBBPBX010006752.1:52257-63517 GCA_038048925.1 Garcialebias charrua
TCACAATATTCTGCAATCAATGCATCATAATGACATAGGAAAACATAATTTTATACAATTTTGTAATCCTAATGGAAAGCATTTGCGTAAATCATGAGCATTGAGAAATTTTACAAAAAACATTGCTCTTGATTTCAGCTGAGATGTTTATATACATTGACTGGAAATTATTCATCCATCCATTATCTTTGGCTTATTCCAAAGTCGGGTCGCGGGGTCAGCAGTTTGAGCAGGGAGGTCCAGACATCTCTTTCCACATCCACCTCTTCCAGCTCTTCTGGGAGGACCCCAAGGTGTTCCCAGACCAACTGAGAGACATAGTTTCTCCATTATGTCCTGGGTCTTCCCCAGGATCTCCTCCTAGTTGGACATGCCCAAAGCTCCTCCATATGGAGGCATCCAGGGAGCATTTTTACCAGATGCCCAAACCACCTCAACTGGCTCCTCTCAATGTGGAGGAGCAGCGGTTCTACTCCGAGTCTCTCCTTGTAACTGAACTTCTCACCCTAGCTCTAAGGGAGTGTCCAGCTACCCTGTGAATGAAACTCATTTCAACTGCCTGTATGATCTCATTCTTTCTGTCACTACCCAGAGCTCATGACCATAGGTGAGGGTAGGAACATGGACTGACCGGTAAACGCAGAGCTTTGCCTTACAGCTCAGCTCCCTCTTCTTGACTGGAAACTACCTTTGGTAAAATGACTACATTTAACTTAATTTGGAAATACATGCCTCCTAGCTGGCAATACATATCGGAGCACAAACCAAGCCATGAGCACAGGATTTATGGAATGCACAGATTTGTGAAACACTACAGAAACTTGTGCTGCACTGAAAGGTACCCAGAGCACCTTGTTGTCCGTAGTTCTCAAATGGAAGAAGGTTAACACAACCAGGACTGAGGGTGCAATGTCTTATGGCATAAGATCTCGCAAGTGCAAACACCACAGGATTTCCTAAAAAAAAACTTTGACCGTTGATTAGCTTTTTAATTTTGGCCATTTGTAAAGCCCCTGAGTTTAAGCTTACACAACTTTAACAAAAAGTTAGGAGCTCATGTATAGTTGTAGCAGACAGGAAATGTCCCAGTCAGTTGAGTTTGTGGCAAAAAAAAAAAATCTTAAAAACAATTTTTTTTTAAAATGTCATGTCTCATTCTTGTAAACCCATCATCCATCTTTTTCCTTGACGTTAGTGTCCCATTACACCTCGAACCAGGACCCTTCCAAGAACTGTTTGCCCAGTCACACGGAACAATTGAACGAAATGTAACTTGGTGAGAAAGGTGACCAAGAATCTGATAGAGCTTCAAAGATCCTCTGTGGAGACAGAAGTAAATTTCAGAAAGACAACCAGAACAGTGACTTCCTCCAATCTGGACTGTATGGCAAAGTGGTGAAATGGAAGCTACTCCACAGTGATGGACACAGTTCTGCTAGTAGTGGAACTAATTTTTCAAATAGCCTTTTCACTGATTTTAGAAACTGGTAGTGCAATTAGCTACTGCTAAATTAGGTTCCACCAACTTGGGGGCCGCGATGGTGTAGAGCAGGGATGTCAAAGTCATTTACACTGAGGGCCAAACAAACACATTTGCTACAAGCCAAGGGCCGGACTTGTTCAATGTTTATAGGGGGTGATATAAGAATTTTTTTCTTCTTTCTGCACTCTTTTCATTCAATGTTTTCTTTTTGATTAATTTGTTATATTTCTTCTCTTTTAAATGAATGAATAAATTAAATAAATAAAATATTAAATAGCTTTACATCTGCTAAGTTCTTGGTATAAATCAACACAGACATGTTCCTGCTTTTAGTATTTTACATTGTTTTATAATGTAGCTGTTTATGTTTCATTTTGTTTTTTAAATACAGTTTTCTTAGGATTTTTAATTAATATGCCTTTTTATGATTGTTTACTGTTGGCTGCAAGTATCAAGCTGCGAAATCCTTCATTTTCTACAGCTGATAGCTGTTGGCCATTAATTATGAGGAAGTTAAGCAACTTCTCGGTGAACATTTGAGCTCTGTGGCTTTAGCTGAGTGTTTTTCTTGTTCAACCCGGGGCGAGCGCTCTGATTTCGGTCAGCCACTCTCAGCCTGTCCCTCCTATGAGACGGGCAAGACAGCGGGTCGGACTGGATGCAGCTGGCCACGGTCGGTTTCCCTGTTTCGGTTCGGCGAGAGTGGCGTCCCGCTGAAGCCCCAGAGCTCGAATGTCCAACGTAAAACTAACTTGACCACGGTTTAATGTGGCGCTATGACTCTGCAGACATTGAACGTTGCTGTCTTGTGGTGTTTAGTGTAAAATACTTCCACATAGCCGGCATGCTACGATGAAAAGTTGGCTAGCTGTTAACTAAAGTGCTACTCACAGTCTGCACATTGTAGCTGGCTGCAAACTATGAAATGGATTTCCTGAATGTGACGTCAGGCAGGTCTTATTACTCTGAGTTCATGAGACACGACTCCGGATTGGCCCCATCCCTACTACCGTTTCATTGTGGGGAATGTAGCGTTGGTGCGTGCAAAACACCAGCGGGCGGCTGTGGCCTGCGGGCCGGTTCTAATAGTAATTAAATATCATCCAGGGGGCCATAGATAATTAATTTGCGGGCCGAATCTGGCCCGCTGGCCTTGACTTTGACATATGTGGTGTAGAGGCAGGGCAGCCGGCTCAGGTGGGTTCGATCCCCGGTCACAGCATACCTTGTTGTGTCCCTGGGCAAGACACTTAACCCTGAGTTGCTCCCGGTAGGACTGGCTGGCGCCTTGCATGGCGCCTACCACTACCGGTGTATGAATGTGTGTATGAATGGGTTGATGGCTGGTACTGTGATGCACTTTGGGGCCCCTCATAGTGGGCTGAAAAGCGCTATATAAGTAAGGTCCATTTACCATTTACCATTTAAGTCCATTAACAAAGTTAAGACGCTTGTTCCTGTCTGTTGTGGGTGTGTCTAGAAGAGTCCATTAGATAGGCTTTTGGCTTATTACATGTCACAAGACGTGACCGGTTGACGCAGAAGCAGCTAGCTGAAGGCACGCTATTCAGAATCAGAATAAACTTTATTGTCATTTCACACAGGTACAGCGTGTACGCATGACAAAAATGATTGGTCGATTCATCTTCATCTGGAAAGAAACAAAGACGAAGACAGTCGCCTGAGTGTTTGGCAGTTTAATATTAGCTTCTGCTAATTTTTAAAAACTGTTTAGAGTTAGCAAATCTAACAGTTTAGTGAGCAGAATATGATTCAGATTCAGATTCAGTTTATTATTGCCATTGTCAATGAACAGGATTCACAGACTAGGAATTTTCTTCGGCATAACGGTGCATAAAATATAGAAACATAAAACATAAAAAACATAAACCATAAAACATCAATACAATATTCAGTGAACAAAACCTACTTAAAAACAGCGCAATTAGAGTGGTGCAATCAAAATACAGTGATACAGTGATTCCCAATCAAAATACAAAATACTGCGACCAAGGCAAGTTATGAGGTAACATGGTTATGAGTGTTCAAAAGTCTGACAGCAGAGGGGAAGAAACTGTTTTTATGGCGGGAGGTTCTGGTCCCAATTGACCGAAGCCTCCTGCCTGAGGGGAGTGGTTCGAACAGACCGTATGCAGGGTGAGAAGGGTCAGCTGTGATCCGACCTGCTCGCCTCACAGTCCTGGAGACGTACAGGTCATGGAGAGATGGGAGACTACAGCCGATTACCTTCTCAGCAGAGCGCACAATGCGCTGCAGTCTGTGTCTGTCCCTGACAGTGGCCCCGGCGTACCACACTGTGATGGACGCGCTGAGGATGGACTCGATGATGGCCGTGTAGAACTGCACCATCAGCTTGGCCGGCAGCTTAGTTAGTGAGTTAGTGAAGCTAACTTTTTGGTTATTTGTGCCCACCACGGCTTCTCTTCAATGAAAACCTCTTTAAAGCCCATTTCAGAGTCAGAGATTCTTTATTGTCATACACACCACATGTGGTACATGTGATGAAACGAGATTATGTACACAGGGTCCCAGTTACATCCAAAAATAAAATGTAAACGAAAAACAGTAATAAGATCTAAGATATGAACTAAGAAAAACGTCAACTAAAAATACACTAGGCACTATTAGCATAAAAGCATTAATTTGAACAGCAGCACGAACGTGAGTCTGTATGAGCACGAATGAACACAGCAGCATGAAACAGATCAGCAGCAACATGAAACAGATCAGCAGCAACATGAAACAGATCAGCAGCAACATGAAACAGATCAGCAGCAACATGAAACAGATCAGCAGCAACATGAAACAGATCAGCAGCAACATGAAACAGATCAGCAGCAACATGAAACAGATCAGCAGCAACATGAAACAGATCAGCAGCAACATGAAACAGATCAGCAGCAACATGAAACAGATCAGCAGCAACATGAAACAGATCAGCAGCAACATGAAACAGATCAGCAGCAACATGAAACAGATCAGCAGCAACATGAAACAGATCAGCAGCAACATGAAACAGATCAGCAGCAACATGAAACAGATCAGCAGCAACATGAAACAGATCAGCAGCAACATGAAACAGATCAGCAGCAACATGAAACAGATCAGCAGCAACATGAAACAGATCAGCAGCAACATGATGTGATTATTTTTTTTTCCTTCACAGTGATTATTCTGGTTAGATATTCATGAGTCTAACAGTCTCAGGGTAGAAACTGTTCCTCTGTCTTGTGGTTCTACATTTAATTCTCCTCAACCCTTCCTGAGGGGAGTGGGGGAAAAAGTGTGTGCTGGGTGAGTGTGGTCTTTCATGATGCAGGCAGCCCTCTTCCTGCAACTGGAGGTGTAGATGTATGTGATGATGGGGAAACTGACTCCAACAGACTTCTTTTGCAGGGACGTGCAGAGGGGGGGGCTATGGGGGCTTGAGCACCTGCCCCTTTTGCTCCTTGCCCCCAAGTGCCCTTTTGGGCAAAAAAAAAATTTTTTTTTTTTTTTTTTTTTTAATTTCCTATTCCTAAGCCCTCCTCTGACACATAATAACATACTAAAATTATTTATTTTATTTTATTATTATTAATTTTGTATTTTGCAAGAAAAACAACATAATAAGCCCTCCGGTCACGTACCAACACTACATTCCCCACAATGCAACAGTAGTAGGGGTGGGGCCAATCCGATCCGGAGTCATGTCTCATGAACCCAGAGTAATAAGACCTGCCTCACATTCACATTAGGGTCAGTGGGGGAGCTGCGCCCCTTGGGGGCATTGCCGTTCGGGGGGCATGGCCCCACCCCTACTACTACTATTCAGCAAATCCCTTTCAGTTTGCAGCCAGCTACAGTGTGTGGACTGAGTGAGTAGCACTTTAGCTAACAACTAGCCAACTTTTCATCGTAACATGTCCGCTGTGTGGAAGTATTTTACACTAAACACCACAAGACAGCAATGTGCAATGTCTGCATAGCCATAGCGCCACATTAAACTGCGGTCAAGTTGGTTTTATGTTGGACATTCGAGTTCCGGGGCTTCAGCGGGATACCACTCTCGCTGAACCGAAACAAGGAGACCGACCGCGGCCAGCTGCGTCCAGTCCGACCCGCTGTCTGACGTCTCGTAGGACGGACAGGCGGAGAGCGGCTGACCAAAATCAGAGCCCCCGCCCTGGATTGAACAAGAAAAACACACCGCTGAAGCCACGGAGCTCAAATGTTCACCGATAAGTTGCTAAACTTCATCATAATTAATGACCAACAGCTATCAGCTGTAGAAAATGAAGGATTTTGCAGCTTGATACTTTCAGCCAACAGTAAACAATCATAAAAAAGCATATTAATTAAAAATCACAAGAAAACTGTGTTAAAAAAATGAAACATAAACAGCTACATTATAAAACAATGACCAATACTAAAAGCAGGAACATGTCTGTCTGTGTTGGTTTATGCCAAGAACTTAACAGATGTAAAGCTATTTAATATTTTATTTAATCCATTTATTCATTCATTTAAAAGAGACAAAATAAAACAAATTAATAAAAAAGAAAACATTGAATGAAAAGAGTGCAAAAAGAAAAAAAAAATCTTATATCACCCCCTTAAAATAAACATTGAACCAGTCCGTCCCTTGGCTTGTAGCAAATTAGTTTTTTTGGCCCTCCATGTATTTGACTTTGACACCCCTGGCTTATGCAATAGGGAGCACATCGCCCGTCCAAAACCTATCATCTCTCCATAATGGATACTGTATATGTCCGATCTTCTAACTTCCTTTGCTGTAAGTTGCATTAATTCTAACGTTAGGTAAATGTATCTTGAAGGTAAATAGCACTTAAATAAAAGTACAACAATATTCATTTAGAATTAAAAATAACACCCTGAACTAACATAATAGATAAATGTAATAACCAATCAAGTTGCTCCTGTCCAATAAAAGCGTACAAATGAAGGGGAAAAACCTATCCAGACTTTAAGTAAGTTTAGGGTCTGGTTCGCAGAGTATGGAGTTAAATTTGTTTCACAATTAGTCAACGGAAAAAAAACTAACCTCAGTTATGTAAAATAAAATTGTAATCAAAACTTTTGGAATTGTAATGATTTCATTTTTTTAAAGCAAAAACTTTTGTTTAAAAAACATTTTTTTAAATTAAATAGCTAATTTTTCTCTCGTGAACTTAAAAAGTTATTTGCAAAACATAAACTTTTATTTGCACACATCAGAAATCTTTTGTTGCGATTTTAGGCTCTGCCCACGACGTCATGTGAGAATCGCAAGCAAAACTTTGAATGACAACCAAAACTTAGAATAGCAAGCAAAGATTTCTGACATGCACAAATGAGTTTGTTTTGCAAATAATTAGCAACATAATTGCAAAAAATTTCGACATTTTTCAAGACATGACCAACAGAAAACTGCTGCTGCACAGTTGTTTTAAGAAGGGGCAGATATGATAAGATTTTTTTCTTCTTCTACTACCTTTCATTTTACATCTTGTTTTTTTCTTTCATGTGTTTGTAAATTGTCTTTGTGTTTTAAATCTGAAATGAATAAATAAAATAAAATAAATAAAAAATAAATAAATAAGAAGAAAACAAAAATAGCAAAAATGCTTAAAAGTTGGAAGTTTGTTTTTAAACAGTTCACCATGATGGAAAAGAAGATTTTGGATCTTAGATTCAGTTTGGGGGAAAAAAGAAAGGCAAGAGACCGAAATAAATAAGAGACATTGGCCTCCACTCAACACAGAGAAGATGAGACAATGAGGAAAAAAGAGAAACTGACAAGAAAAAAAGAAGAGGAAAGATTGAAGAAAATGTATATAGGTACTTACAAATACACTAAGACACAAACAGAGATATAGGTCTAAATTTTGGTGGTCAGTTAGTCTCAGTAGGCTTTTCTCATGGTGACATGCATTAACAATTCAATTTTTGCTTTTGTTTAGTTTTCTTCTGCAGTTCCACATTAAAGTTTGATGCAGCTCTGCTTTTCTGAATGGACCATCTTCATCTCCACTGCAAGTGTAGCAAACCAGGCAGCTCTTTCTTTCATAGATTACAGTACACTAAAAAGTTGCATTGTGCCCTTGTTTATATTTTTAATAGTGTAATTCTGTAAAGACAAAATATATCTGGTGGTGTAGCTCTGATTTACATATCTTGCTAAATCGCAGGTTTGAATATTGCAATACTTTCCTATAACAAAGTAGACCTGCAGAAAGAAATTACTAATAAAATATTTTACATATGGATAGTTGTATGTTCTATGTAGAGGTTTTCCTAAGCTTTGATAGTATATCTCACAATTTTGTAATTTATCATTGTTTATTTAACTCTGAAAGCTATGTGACTTTGTTAATATTCTGTCCTAAAATGCGGTTAGATGTGCCCCTTTTTTTTGAGCACCTGCCCCTTTAGTGGGCTCTGCACGTCCCTGTTCTTTTGAGCCCATTTCAGACTGAGAAAATCAATAGTCTCTGTTCTGATAAAACCAATATTAAACTTCCATCCATTCATCCATTATCTTTTACCTGTTTCATCTTTTTTGGTTCGCGGGGGTCACTGGTACACATGTCCAGCAGTCACTGCATGAGAGGCAGGGGACATCCTGGACAGGTCTCCAGTCCATCACAGGGAACAACCATTCACTCTCTCACTCACACCTAGAGACAATAGTTACCAATAAGCCTAACATGCATGTTTTTGGTCTGTGGAAGGAGTACCCCGAGAAAACCCATGCAGCACAGAGAGAACATACAAACTCCACCCAGAAAGTCCCCTGGACCAAAAATAAACTTTTCTACCTCAATTCTAAATATTATATCTAGAAGAAACCAGGCATGTTCCCAAAACCACCCCTCACTGTGAAGCCCGGTAGTGGCCGCATTTAGCTGTGTGGATGTTTTAGCAGCAGGGACTAAGAGACTGGTCATGCAGGGAAAACTAAATGGAACAAGATACAGCGATATCCTCAGTGAAAACCTGGTTTCACAGTGCTCAGACCTCAAACTGGCTGAAAGGTTCACCTTCCAACATGACAATGACTCAAAGCACACTGTGAAGACAACACAGGAGGGGTTTAGGAGCAACTCTGTGAAGATTTTAAAAGAGACCAGCCAAAACCCAAACTTGAATTAGATTTATTGACTCTGGAGAGATCTGAAAATAGATTCCCATCCAACCAGACTGAGCTGAGCAGATTTTCAAAGAAAATATGACGTACTGAGTGTGGGTTATTGGAGTATTAACAATTGTAGCATCAGGTTGCAGCATAACAGCATTGAAAAACGTGAAGGAGGTCTGAATAGCTTTTGAACCGACTGTTTGAAGATTAAAAATATGAAAAATATTTAGAGTTAGTTCATGTTTTTTTTTAATAATTGTGTCTGCTGCACAAAGTTAAAACTTCAGTTAAGATTTGTTTCTTAAACAGAACAAAGCATAACAAAGTGGAGTTTTCACCTAGTCATTATTCTAAATTTAGCTTAATTAACTAGCCAGCTTTTGCCTATTGAAAATATTTAAACACAGCTGCCAACTTTGATCAAATTAAGGTTTGTTCTGTTTTTTAGGCAAACACAAAGCAAACTGTGTACAGAGTTGAACAATATACTTACTAATGTTGCTGCATGAGATCACAAAGACTTGATAATAGCTGAGAGTCCGACATCTATTCTGTGTTCCCTGTTGGGAAAGTGGACCCAGTTATCCCAGTAATTAAGAAGATCTAGTGATCCAGTGCCAGGCAGAGTGAGCTCCCACCAGGGCACCAGACAAGGAGCTAAACAAATTGAGGAAAGTCTCAGTGCTCAGGGTTAATGTACCGTAGTGTCAGACAGAGAAGTAAAAATGTTCACCAAAGTCAAGCAATCAGTGCTCATTCTAATAAGTACCAGAAATTTTTATTTTTATTTGCAAACCTGTTTGGATTATTTTAATCATTTGTTTACCGTATTTTCCGGGGTATAGGTCACACCCTTTTATGGTTTTTTTCAAGGCCTGTGACCTATACACCGGTGCAACCTATATATGGCTTGTTATCACTTTCGGCGAAACAAATTTTTAAATCCAGCTCATTTCACAATTACGTTCATTTATTAAGGAAAAGTTCAGCTCAGACATATATTTGCTATAATTTTTATCAAACAAATAATTGTTTTTAAGTGTTAATCTTCTTAAAAGCCTTGCTGTGCGCTCCTGTGGCAGACATTTGCAGCAGAGCTAAACGTAGGTGCGACCTATCTAGGGATTTTTCCAATCTATTGGTGATAATTGGACAATGCGACCTATACACAGGTGCGACCTATACACCAGAAAATACTGTAGTATCTTTAACTTGAACTGTGTATACAGTACCGGTACATGGTTGTTTAGTTACAGTAATAGTTGAACTGATGTTTTAGTTTGTAGCAGGTCGCTTTCGTAAATGAGCCCCCGAAGCTCAATAAGATTTACCTGACTAAATAAAGGTTGAATGATGCTTTATAATTGAAATGGTACCCTTCTACGTTTTTTTTTTCTCTTTCTGATTGCTAAGGCACAACTTTGAAAACAGAAATATTTTTTTAAAAAAGAGAAAAAAAATACACATTTAGCACATTCACACACCTAATTAACAGAACACCCTGGATCTTTAGCAAAATGAAACACTTATGTATATTAGCTTATAATGTAATAATTATCCTTATTAGGTTCAAAATTATATAAAAATTGCTATTTTTGCTATATCTATTTTTGCTTTATCTATTTTTGCAGTATCAAACATGTTTTTATATTATCTTTGGTCCGTGATGTGCTAAAACATTCAAAAGTCTTACAATTTTGATTTCTTCATGATCATTGAAATCAGTGATGCATACATAAAAAATACAAACAATAATTAGTTGGGCACTAAACCTACAAGTACTAATGCTGCAAAGTAATGAAAATATTTATTTTGTAATAAAGTCAACATAAAGTCAAAACTTTGTGTATCACAATTTTTCTACTGCTGCAAACACATGTAAAGAACTATTAAAAATAAGATATACTGTACATATATCCAACCGTTACACTGATTGCAGGGAGGAAACAAAGGTAATAAATAGAAAATCTACATCCAATGATAATTTTCTGAGCTTTTATAAATTTTGTCTAGTCATCCATGGAATATTTTTCTAACACAACAGACAATTAAACACATGCACACACACTGACCCTGTCAAAAACTTGTATCACTCTTTTGCCTCTGGCAGCAGACGATAATTACTATATCCAACACAAAAAAGCTATGGGGTAAAAGAAACTTTAAAATAGTTCTAGTCCATTCGGGTGTGGACCTGGTCCTAAGAATTTATCAACATCATAGGATATATCATTTGCGAGGCATTATGGGAAAACTTCATTGTATCAAATCCATGTGTGCCCAGTTGCTGCATCATTATAGTGCTTATATTTAATTGGTGTCTTTTTTCATTCAACCTTTCTTTAGACAGGTTAATCCCATTGAGCCTCGAGGACTCATTTATAAAAGAGACCTGATAAATAAATCAAGAACGTGTTTACACACCTGGTAGATTATTTAGTTGGTTCATATGTGTTGTAATTGAAAACATTGTGACAATTGTAATATCTTTCTGTGCCTAAAGTGCAGTACAGTAGTTCCTCGTTTATCGCGGAGGATCTGAACCCTGAAGCCCCATGATAAGTGAAAAACCACCAAGTAGTACAAGTAGTAGAAGTAGAAAGATAAGAAGATGAGAGAGAGAGAGAGAGAGAGAG
>JBBPBX010006753.1:14544-39005 GCA_038048925.1 Garcialebias charrua
TTATACTTTGTACAATTTACTACTGTCTTTTTCCTTCAATGTGCCCTACGAGATGAAAATGTTTGCAATATAACTAAAGAAGTAATATTTTTTAAATTATATTCATGTTGCAAATGAATGGGGACCATTTCAAAACCGAAATGATGTACTATTATAGTGATACTTAACAAAGAAGCAACCTTAAAGGATTTGTGGATGGTCTAAAAATATATAATAAAACATGTTAAATGCATTTTCAGACATGTGAGTGCTAAATTAAAAAAATAAATATATATAAAAAAAATCCTCATTTGTATTTTATTGGAAGGAAAACTGAAGCTCCTGAGAGCGGTTTGCTTAAATATGGCCCAGAAAATCATAAATTTTCTATATTTTGTAACATGAGTAACACGACAGTTCATTCTCAATAGCATGAGTAACCTTTTTTTTTTAATCACTTTAAAAGTTAAATCTCTGGGTGTATTTAATGTTTTACTCTGGCTGGGGTTCAATAACCTCTTTCACATGACGTTTTGTGCGAAATGTGCGTAAAATAAAGAAGCATCTTTGTTTCCTTTCTTTGCTCCTTCTGAATTTGAGTGTTACATCATAACCTGCATGACTCCATTGCGTCTGAGTGGAAACCAGAGACTGGAACCAAACTGGAAAATGTGTATAGACGTCCACCAGATGTTCAGAGCAGCACTGGAAATGCATTACTTTAACTAACAGCAGTATCAGGAAGTGAAGAAACGATGTGTCCATGGGTGAATTTACTGTATGAGAAATGTTACAAAAAAGGAAGATGGTCATGCTGACCTTTATTTAGATTTTGAGGTTCTAAACAAAATTTGCTTTGCTTTAGCAACATCTGAATGGAAATGGTTGCTTGGGAAAAAAAAATCATAATAAGAATGATAATGGGGGGGAAACAGGAGAGACGGAAAATGACAGAGGACAGAAATGTCAAATTATGTCATAAGTTCATGATGTCTGTGTATATAAATATAAGTACTTTCAAACAATGACACATGTATGGTCAGAACTTAGCTTACTTTTTATATAAAGGGGAGGATGTGACTTTGATGTAAACAGGGGATCAGGGCAGGATTTACGTCAGTTCATGTCTTTGGAAAAGTTTCATTATTAGAGGACTGTGTCTTTGCTTTGTCCACTGGAGCAGGACTGATAAATCAGGTCAGGTCTTTTATGTTGTGCATCGGCCTGCTCCCTAAATATCTGCTCTGCACAGAAGCTGAGCTGTTTTACTCAGCAGCGAGCCCGCTCCACTGAAGGTCTTTAATTTTTTTTCTGATGATTTATGATGCAGTGAGTGAGACGGTGACTGGAGGAGTGATTTATCACAAATCATACAACTAGTCAACATAAGAAAATGGGTTTGAAACCAATAAGCAACAAAATAACTATTGAAAGTCCATCTTTCACCTCTCATCCCAAAGTTTTCTCCAATTCTAACAATCCTCATATTTATTGTTGATATTGTTGATACAATAAGTTCACATTGTCAAGAAGTCTTTCGGATGAAAGACGAAACGTTTCTACTTTTTTGGTTTTGTTTTGTTTTGATTTTTTGAACGTCCAGAGGACCAGATTTTACTTTTTTAGATTTTTCTACCTGGGTTATTGAGCATGCATCAGGATATTGTCAAATACCAATCTGAAAGCATTGACCATGGGTGATTATAGAATCTGAAAGTTATGCACCATAACTCATGTTCCCTGAAGGAAGGGAACGAGGTGCAACATAATTGCTATGGGAAATTGCGCCCCGCGCGATTACCTGAAGGAATACACTCACGCCTTTATGGCCGGGGCGTCAGCGTCACGCCAGAGTCCCCACCCTCCGGGTATTTAAGACGTGGACGCCCATCCTACTTTCTCCAAAATGCACTTCACCGAGCTTCCAGCATTGAAAGGGCCAGGTATGTTGCACCTCGTTTCCTTCCTTCAGGGAACATGAGTTATGGTGCATAACTTTCAGTTCCCTTATCAGTCAGTCACTTGGTGCAACATAATTGCTATGGGAACGTAATTCATTCACGCCCTTGAAATGCTCAGTAAAATGCATGTGAGAACATCTGCCTTAATACGACAGGCATTTCCCAGCCGCTCTCTACAAGGTATGTGGAGGGCACAGCCTGAGAAGAAAAACGCCACATGTAGAAACATCAACCTGATGTTACCACTGGACACATTGATGAAACACCAGCTAGAGGCAGCACAAGCGTGCTCCACTAGTGTGATTACCCATCATCTCCTTTTCAGGGCCGGATCTACAATACGGGCACACCGGGCGCGTGCCCAGGGGCCCGACAGCTCAAGGGGGCCCTCTGCTGGCCAGGAGTGAGCAGTTCAGCCTGGCAGAAAAGTTTTTTTTATTTTATTTATTTTTATTGTCGCTAGACGTAGATAAAACAAGGCTTTGTCCTCAATTTTCCTTATTATCCAACCCAAATAAAATAAAAAGTTGTTTTTCAAAAACAACTCATAAGTGTCTTTTAGTTTGTTGACATGACGTGTATGATTGGAAGCAGACGGCAATGCACACACTCAGTCCGGTTGGTGGCGGTAATGTGCTTAAAATAAGTTTGCCAACCGCCAATAAACAATAGAAGAAGAAGAAGCAGCTCTGCTCTGTGACCAATGAGCTGACAGCCCTTTTACACACGTGATTGAAACTACAGAATCCGGCTCATCTCATTGGTCCAGTCTTGGCAGTTTACGGAAGACACGGCGCGACAGGATTTGAAGAAGAAGACAGCATGGACGCGAGCGGCAAGCATTCAGGGGATTTAAACAGTGAACATAGATCACCTTCGAGCCTACTCCCCCCAGGAAAAAAAAAGAAACGGCTGCAAAAATACAGAGTCGAGTGGGAAAAGGAATGGTGTCACCAGACGACAGAAACATCGAAGCTGGACCGTAGGAGCAACGAGCTAACATGCTAACAGACCTTACTGTAAGATGGACGGGTGGCTGGTGTCACCAGACGGCAGAAACAGAGGAGCTGGACCGGAGGAGCAACGAGGTAACATGCTAACAGACCTTACTGTAAGATGGACGGGTGGCTGGTGTCACCAGACGGCAGAAACAGAGGAGCTGGACCGGAGGAGCAACGAGGTAACATGCTAACAGACCTTACTGTAAGATGGACGGGTGGCTGGTGTCACCAGACGGCAGAAACAGAGGAGCTGGACCGGAGGAGCAACGAGGTAACATGCTAACAGACCTTACTGTAAGATGGACGGGAGGATGTCATGTGTGGCTGGAACGCGTGAATGATAAAGGCTACAAAGCGAACTGTACTGTTTGCAAGCATACTTTTTCTGTAGCCCATGGTGGACAGTGTGATGTGAAACAGCATGCTTCTGCAGTTGGACACATAAGAAACGTGAAAAAGAACAAAACCAGGAGAACCCTTGAAGAAGTGGAGAAGATCACTGAAAGTCTTCACCTGGTTGGCAGGTAAAAATTCAATAATTTGTAGTGGTGAACCATGTTTAATTATTGATAGTTATAAACAAAAGTGTACAATTGACACGTACAAATAAGTACATAATTGTGAATTTAAGAGATTGCTAAAAGTGATTTTTTTGAAGGAATATGAAAAATAACATAAGAATTTATTTGAGTTGTTAAAGTTGATGTAATCTTACATTTGGTGATGCAATTAATTTTGTTCTTTGATAAATCATTGTTGTGAGTTTATTTGGGTAAAAAAGGGGCAGAGATTATAAGATTATTCTTCATCTGCTGCCTTTCATTTTATTTTGAATGTATGTTTTTTATTTTTTATTGAGTTGTTGACTTTGTTTTAGTGAAATGAATGAATTTTAATAAATAAAATAAAAATAAATAAATTTACTTTACACTATGCAAACATACAACCTTGTCCATCTTTAAAAAAATCACAGTTCATATAGGTAATTAATAAATACATTTCAAAATGTAGTTTACACACAATGCTAAATTTATAAATATAAACAATACACGTTTTTCCATTTATTTATCACTACATAACCTAGGCTATGTGTCACTAATGAACTTTAACACCTTTTGGCAGGCTAAACATGTATGGATGAGCTGTATGAGGAATGTGTGACTGCAAACAGCCTGATAGACCACCTCACCACCTCACCTCAGGAGAAAGAAAGGTGGCAGTCCCAGGAAACAGCAGAGAAGTGGATGCAAGTTCTTCAGGCAGCTGACCTCCCCAACAGAACACCTGAACTCACACCTGGCCTCAAATGCTCCCCATCATTCATGGTTGAGCAATGGCTAAGCAGTTCCATGTGATCCAGGTTTGAACTTGAGAAAAACATCATACAGACTGTCTACCTACACTTCAATCAAAGTAAGGGAATTCTTTTTCTTTTTCTTCTGCTTCGAGCTTTCTTAGAGCTCATGGACTTGTTTTTCATGCACGTGGACATGGACTGCACACCAAGGCACTGGTGTCACTATGGTTGCAACATGTTTCTGATGTATGTGATTTGCTGCTGGTTTGCTGCTGATTGATGTCAATGCTGTAGCTGCTGCTCTTTCAGAAGTGTTCATGTTTGACTTCATTTGCTGATGAAGGATGGATGGATGGATGGATGTGATGCTGAATGATGTCAATACAGTAGTATTATATATACAATACAGTCAATACAATAGTATATAGTAGTAGTCAATACAGTAGTATATACAGTATATATATATATATATATATATATATATATATATATATATATATATATATATATATAGTATATATATACATATATATATATATATATATAGTATATATATATATATATATATAGTAAAATGGGTGTTAGGTTAGGGAGGGGGCCCTGTGAGCTTCGGTGCCCAGGGGCCCCTGGGGTTGTTAATCCGGCCCTGCTCCTTTTCCCTGGAAATTTTGAGAAGCAGGAGGAAAAGAGCAAGGGACACCTTATGCCACTGGCAACCAGATGGCAATGTGGAGGTAAAGAACCCAGTTCAAGCACAGGGTAACCTTCCAGGTCCCCAGGGGAAAGAATTTCATATATACAAGGGGCACGCACGAGTCCCTCATCTGCTCCTTGAACAGACAACTTACTGTCAAAGGGGGCCCATCCTGATGTTGGAGACCTGATAAAGGAGAGGGGAACCCTTCCCCTGAACATCTCCCAAGTAAACATAAACACCAAGGGACTCCCTTGTGTATGTTGTTGCTGTTTGTTTTTGGAAAAAAAACGATCCAACCTTAGGCCCTCAGCCAGTTCCCTTCAGTGGCCAGGCTGAAAGCTGCCACAGCTCCGGACGTGGGTGTAGAAGCTGCCCACGTGCCTGAGTCAGCAGGTCCCTGTGAGAAGGCAACTGCCATGGTATCCCTGATAACATTGAGATCAGTTCCGGGAACCACGGTTTCTGTGGCCACCTGGGGGCTATCAGTATCAGGGAGAGTGCTCCCTGACGTACACGTTCCAGTGTCACCTGGATCAGAGGGACAGGTGGAAAAGCATAGTACAGCACCCCTGCTGGCCAATCATGGGCCAGAGCATCCATTCCCAACGGTGCATCCGTTTCCTTCAAAGAGAAGTAAAGGTCACACTGTGAGCTAGCTCTGCAAGCAAACAAGTCCACTGAGGCTCTCCCAAATTGTGACCAGACCTGTTCCATGACTCGTAGGTTCAGTCTCCATTCTGACACCAAGAGAGGCCATCTCGAGAGGGCATCCGCTCCATAATTCTGAACATAATTCTTAAAACCTTTTTATTCAGGCAGGCTTTTAATACCTAGTAGTTCTTTGACATTCTTGTTAGGTCTTAATTGTTTTTAATTTTTAACTGGCTGTTTTTTATTGTTATTTTTGATTGTTTGTTTTATTTCTGTATTGTTCAGCACTTTGTGCACCTTCTGGCTGCTGAAAAGGGCTCTATAAATAAAGATTGATTGATTGATAATTCAGTTCACCGGGAACATGAGTCGCCCTGAGCGACAATATTCTCGGAGCACACCACGTGAGCATCCTCTGCGTCAGTCCGAGGAGGGCTTGAGATCTTGTCCCTCCCTCCCTGTTGATGAAGGACACCGTGGTCCTGTTATCTGATTTCACTAGGACGTGCTGCCCTGCAATCAGACCTTTGCCAAAAAAGTATTTTACTGACAGGAATATGACCAACAATTCCAGGAAGTTGATATGTAATCTTGCTTCCTGTTCACTCCAAAGGCCTCGGGCATTCTGATTTCTGCAGACTGCCCCCCATCCTGTTTTTGAGGCATCCGTCGTGATGACCACACGAGATGACACCCTACCTAGCGGGACCCCTTCCGCGAAAACAGACAAGTCTCTCCAAGGTTCCAGGGCCCTCAGGCACTCTGAATCGATCCTAACCTTTCTTGCTTAACCAGGCAGGGCGGGTCGTGTCTGTTGGTTTAGCCACACTTGTAGGGCCCGCATTTTCAGCAATGCGTGTGGCACACAGGGTATGGCTGCCGCCAAGAGGCCTAAGAGGCGTTGGCACGTTTTCAGGGGGACCCGCTGATCCAGTTTAAACTTTGCCAGGCAATGGCGAATCGAGGAAACTCGTTCCTTTGAGAGCCATGCTCTGTACCGGATGGTGTGACCTGTACTCCCAGAAATACGGTAATCCGTGATGGGGTTAGGTCACTCTTTTGTAGGTTTATGACAAAACTGAGAGACTCCAGGTGAGAAATCACCCTACAGGAGTGTGACTGGGCCTGTATTCTGCTTCCGGCCAGAATCAGGAGGTCATCCAGGTAGTTCATAACCCTGACTCCTTGATTCCTAAGAGGGGTCAGGGTTGCGTCCAGACATTTAGTAAATGTACGAGGAGCAGTCTTCAAACCGAAGGGTAAGGCTTTGAATTCGTAAGCCTTCCCTTCAAAAGCAAACCGGAGGAATTTCCTGTGCCTCCTCCACACGCCCACATGGAAATAGGAGTCCTTCAAATCCACTGTACATGTGTAGTCTCCTGGTCTCACAGACTGGAAGACCTGCTGTAGTGTAAGCATCTTGAACTTGAAAGTTCTTATTCTCTTGTTCAGAGTCCTGAGATCCAGGATTGGCCTCAGGGATTGATCCCTTTTGGGCACCAGGAAGTACTTACTATAGTGACCGGAGCGTAGTTTGCGTATCGGGACCAAACTTATTACTCCTTTCTGTAGCATCGTCAATACTTCCTCCCTCAGCACGTGTGCGCGTGCAGGGTTAATATTCGATTGCAGCACCCCTGTGAAGGGGGGCGGGCTCTTGGCGAACTGTAGCTTGAGCCCATGACATATCGTCGTCATGACCCATTCGTTTGGCAGACACGCTCTCCAGGCCTGCGCGTGAGCCATGAGCCTGGAAGGCATGTCTAATTGCTGCTTGTCATGTTTCAGTGCGGGAGGGGTGGCCTTTGACCCCTCTCGCGCGCTCTCGAGCAGGTTGGTCAGCCCGGCAGAAGATATTGCGAGATCTGACTGTCTCAGGCAGAGCTCGTGCATCATAGTTTGACCAATCAATCAATCAATCAATCAATCAAAACTTTATTTCAGACGCATATGGTCCATAGTAACAAAAACAACCACCACCAAAAATAAAAAGATATAAAAAATTAAAAAGATAACATCAACAAGACACAGTAAAAATAGAATGTTCATCCATTGCCAAATAATTTGAGGCGCCAGTGATTCCACAGACTTGAATAGAACCTAACCGAGCTTTGTGCAGGGTTGGTCAGAGTATAGATGATGCTATTTGCAGAGTTTGTTAGCCTACACATACATCTGTACATAAGGTTACGAAGCACAGCTGCACAAGTTGGTACGTTGGCATTTACAAACATCTGGCTGGCACTACTCCATCGCGGCACCTTAAGCAGCATCCTCATGCCATCATTGTATGCCACCTGTAGTGGTGTCCACCTTGTGGACCAAGTGGTTTGTGTTTCATAAAAGTGGGACTCGAGTCAAGAACCAGGGCAGTCTGTACTTTGGTACTTTTATTTTTGTATATGCATGAAACAGAGTTTGTTTTTATTACACATACAGTAGGCGAGTCATGTTTAGTGCACACACACATGTCACCAGCTCTTTGTAGTGTTTTACAAGTGAAGACTGGGCTCAAAAGGTCAGGTTCCCGTACCCCTGGGCAGGCAAACCTGTAAAATCATGAATTCGTCCTGTTTCATCAGGCCTGAATCTGCTTTCCACATGGGGTCATCGAAGAGGTCCTCGGCCGGGCCGCCTGATGCTGAAAAGGCTCTCCGTCGCCAGCGGGTCTCTTCCGCGGAGGGCGACGCATGGCTTCCTTGGGGGGTGCAAAGCTTTTCCTCGGCAGCCCCTCGCGGAGGGCTTCCGCCTGTTTGCGCCTTTGTTCCAGCCTGGCCTGGATGCGTTCCAGGGCTCCCCCGAAGAGTCCCGTCGGCTCGATCGGGTGCTGGAGGAAGAGGGACCTCTGGCTTTCCGGGAGGTCCGTTAAAGTCAACCAAAGATGGCGCTGGGCGACAACCATTTCCGCCATTGCTCTGCCTTGCGTGATGGCTATTGTCCCCATCATACAGAGCACGAAGTCAGAGCCCCGGCGGGCCTCCTCCATGGTCTCTGTTTCGACTTGTTCGTTTGCCGTTACCTGGAGTTCCTGCAGCTTTTCTGCCAGGTACGCCTGCATCATGGTCGAAGCGTTCATCGCATGAGCTGCGAGGCCCTGAGCCCGGTAGGACTTTTCAAGCTGTTTCTCCGAAGCGCGGCAGGCCCTGCTGGGCAACGCTGCTTCGCCCCCGTGGACCAGATGAGCTGCCAGGGTCTCCTCTATCTGGGGTGCGCTGGCGAGACCTGCTGCCTTCATTCCAGCGACATCCAGGAGTCGGGATAGTGGCAGCATCATGGGAGCTCCGGGTTCTGCCCAGGAGCGCGTGAGCTCCATGAGGAAGTCCGGGAAAATGGGCATTTTCTGTGACGTCGTCAACTGCTGCTTCGCATAGAAGTAATTTCCTGCCAGCCTCGTAACCTGTTGGCGAGGCGTGGGGTCTGGCCACGCGACCTACAGGCGGTCCGCCGCCCTGTGGCACAAGTCGAACAGAGCAGGGACCGACAGGTCTGGTTCCGGTAGAACTTGAGCCAGGTTCTGAGAGGAATCCACACTTTCCCCTCTGCAACCGTACTCGACGTCTTGGTCAGACACTTTGGGCGTCGAGTCCTCGACGGGGACCGAGGAGTCCGACACGTTCTCATCCCCGACCTGACCACTGCAATCCAAGTCCATGTTCTCGAGCTCCGGTTCGGGAGCGAGCAGTTCTATGGGGCATGCGGCCTTCAGCGCCGCGGCCTTCTCCATGGTCTTAGCCAACGCGTCTGCGCGGCATTTCCTCACTACCGCCGGCATCCGACAGCAATGGGAGCAGGAGTCGGGGGATTCCAGCGCTTTCCTTGCGTGCAGAATCCCTAGGCAGACGGGACAGGCCTCGTGGGTGCCCGTCTCCGAGAGGGAGTAGCCGCAGCCGCTGGGGCAGGGGTGCGAGCGAGGGCTCGCCGTCCTGCTGGTTTTCTTCGGACTTTGTCCTCCGTCTTCCCTTCTCGGGAGCCATGTCCGGAGACGAGAAGCATCGAGGCTGTTCCTAGTTTCCTTTTGTTCGAAGACGTCCTCTCCGTCGTCTCTGCTTTCGCTGGCTAGCCTGCTAATGGTTAGCAGGGAGTGTTGTGACGCAGTTAGCGCCGTCGAGCGAAGCAGCTGCGGAGAGAGAAGAAAACTTCGAGGTAAGTAGAAAAACGCTGGACTAGCTTTCGCCAGCCCAGCAGTACGCAGGAAAATTTCTCTGTACGCTCAGCGTAGGGAGAAAGCTCACCTCTGATCGAGCAATGTGACAACAGAGAAGTCCCACGAAGTTCAGGTATAAGCGAGGTGAAGGGCAATAAGAGAAAGTAGAATGGGCTTCCGCGTCTTAAATACCCAGAGGGTGGGGACTCACGTGTGATGCTGACGCCCCGGCCGTAAAGGCGTGAGTGTATTCCTTCAGGTAATCGCGCGGGGCGCAATTTCCCATAGCAATTATGTTGCACCGAGTGACTGACTGATAAGGGAACTGCCCTGTACAGGTTTTTTCTTAGCCCCCCCCAGTGCTGACAATGGCTCCAAGCTTGAACAACACGGTGGCCATTGGCGTCAGAAACAAAGTTGGGGGAATGCACTGGTAGGGGAATCTGGGTCTCCTCCCCCAGAAATATTTGAACAAAGTAGATGCCATTTCCTGCATTCTGGTGTATTTTAACACACTGTTTAACATTTAGTTTTACCCATAAATAAACACCTGATTCAATAACTATTTTTGAGTTAATAGCACAACAAGAAGTTAATTGTAAGCTAATGTTACTTCCTGTGAAATTGTATTGTATTGTATTGTATTGTATAATTTTATTCATTTCATATTAAAAACAATGACAATTTTTAAAAAGAAGAATTAAACAAAAACATAAAATGAAAGGAAGCAGAAATGCTTATTTATACTAATTCATCCTACTTGCACCATTATACTGGGCAGCACGGTGGCACAACTGGTAGAGCTGCTGCCTCTCAGCGAGAAGGTTGCCGGTTCAAATCCCGGTCCGGGGCCTTTCTGGGTGGAGTTTGCATGTTCTCCCCGTGCATGCGTGGGTTTCCTCCGGGTACTCCGGTTTCCTCCCACAGACCAAAAAACATGCTTGTTAGGCTGATTGGTGACTCTAAATTGACCCTAGGTGTGAGTGTGAGAGTGGATGGTTGTTTGGTGTGAGTGAGACAGGTCCCTCTTGTACCATACCATACCATTTTATTTATAAAGCACTTTAAACAGGAACAAGTCCACACCAAAGTGCTGGACAAACAAACACGCAACAGGTAACACAGACAATGAAGTACAACACGAAAAACATAAAAACATTGCAGATCATAAATCAAACGATCCAATACAAATCAGCTGGCATTGAAAGCGATGGAGTAGTAGTGAGTTTTTAACCGGGATTTGAAAACCGAGAGGGAGGGGGCCTGTTTGATGAGCAGCGGTAACTCGTTCCAGAGTCTTGGGCCTGCTACAGAGAACGCCCTGTCACCCCTGCGCTTAAGGCGAGTTTCTGGAACTATTAAGAGTACCTGATCCTCTGACCTCAAAGCACGTGGAGGGACATATGGGTGTATCAGATCCGAGAGATAGGCGGGGGCGAGACTGTTCAGCGATTTGTAGACATACATGAGAATTTTGAATTGGATTCGAAGATGAACCGGTAGCCAGTGAAGGGAGGCCAAGACTGGTGTAATGTGCTCTCTTTTGCGTGTGCTGGTTAAAAATCGGGCAGCTGCGTTCTGAACCAGTTGTAATCGTGCAATGGTGGCTTGACTGACGCCAAACAGAAGTGAATTGCAGTAATCAAGCCTAGATGTAATGAATGCGTGAATCACTGTCTCCAGGTGCTTTTTGGATAATATGGGCTTCAGCTTAGACAGACGCCTCAGCTGGAAAAAACAGGATTTGACGATCATGTTTACATGACTGTTGAGTTTCATGGAAGGATCCATTATCACTCCCAGATTTTTGACTTTTTGTTTTTCGGACAGGGGTAGAGCAGACAGGTCAATGCAGTGGTTTGAGGTTGTGTCATTGGGAAGGAACAATATGGCTTCAGACTTCTTATCATTGAAGCTTAAGAAATTTAAAGCCATCCAGTCCCTGATGTCAGCCAGGCAGTCGAGCAGAGGTTGAATAGAGCCTGTACCATTTTGTCTTAGGGGGAAGTAGATTTGACAGTCATCAGCGTAGAAGTGGAAAGGTATATTGTGTTTCCGGAAAATAGCACCGAGTGGCAGCAGGTATAAGGAGAACAAGAGAGGACCCAGGATGGACCCCTGCGGAACCCCCCATTTAAGAGCCGCCACTGCAGAAGTAAAATCATTGATGGACACACAAAAAGACCTGTCAGAGAGGTAGGATCTGAACCAGTTTAGGGCTGATCCTGAGATGCCCACCCACTGCTCCAACCTAGCAATGAGGATCTCATGGTCGATGGTGTCGAAAGCGGATGTGAGGTCCAATAGGACAAGCAGCACAGAGTCACCAGTATCTGTGGATAGAAAGATGTCTTGTAAATGAGTCCCCGTGACTCAACGAGGCTAGCCTGTATAAATAAAGGTTGAATGAATGAATGAAAATACTGTATTCTACTATATTGTTGTTTACTATTATTACTGTTTTGGACCTTGTAAATATTATATTTATTTTTCACTTTTGGTATTTTATTTTTTACCCATAGTTCATGCTTTAGAGTTTCTTGTTTAGTGAGTTGAATTGGTTCTTCTCATCCTGAACATTTCATTGCATTGTTGACCTTGTGTTAACCTGCATATGAAAAGTAAACAATGTAACATATTAATAAGTAGCCTGACCAACAGCTCTCCTTGTGTGGATAGAGCGCACTCTGCTTCTCTCACACATCCTAACCTCCCCACACCTCTCCAGCTCCTGCAGGTTATGGGGCGTTTCACTTCAGGACAAGTTGAGATTGCCGCCTGGTCAGTTGCTGATGAGACTACTGGACTGATTGACAGGTGGTGTCAAGGATCTGATTCATGCAACAGAAAAGAAAAAAAAATTTCACTGGCCCATTTGTTTCATCATTTATTCCAAATTTATTCTATATTTTTGGTGAATCTAAGGTTTGATAGCTGAGTTTCCTTACAAAATCATAAAAAGATGTTTTGTTTTCTTCATGGGTGCTAAGTTAAAATTTACATTGAGCACCCCCACAAAAAGAGACCAAAATTGACCTTTCGCAAAACCCCGCCCCCAACCGGCCATTGTCCAATCACACGTCACTAGCATCTCCGGCTATGTAAGCTAGGTCCGACATTCTACAAGATGGTGAAGCGATGCGCCTATGGATTGTGTAAATCAGACAGCAGGTATCCCAAGAGTTTGTCTGGTGGAGTCTTGTTTTTTCCCTTCCCAAAGCCGAAAACACAACTGGAACGGTGTCAACAATGGATAAAACAGTGTGGAAGGCCTCACTCCCAGCTTAATGTCTCGAAGATAAACAAGCATTCGTATGTATGCTCAAAGGTAAGACAAACATTCATTGTGACTGTCCTGCTCTAGAAGTAATACTAGCTTTTCTACTAAACGATTGCCTGTATAGCACATTTGAGATTAAATTCGATTTTTTATTAATTTTTGAAGACATGCAACAAGGTCGCGCTAGCATAAAATTAGCATCGTTTTCTCTTCCATCTAAAGTCATTCATATCTCCTAAAACCACTCAATGTATATTTCTCCTGCTTTCAGAGTGTAATTATACATGACTTTTCTACTAAACGATTGCCTGTATAGCACATTTGAGATTAAATTCGATTTTTTATTAATTTTTGAAGACATGCAACAAGGTCGCGCTAGCATAAAATTAGCATCGTTTTCTCTTCCATCTAAAGTCATTCATATCTCCTAAAACCACTCAATGTATATTTCTCCTGCTTTCAGAGTGTAATTATACATGACTTTTCTACTAAACGATTGCCTGTATAGCACATTTGAGATTAAATTCGATTTTTTATTAATTTTTGAAGACATGCAACAAGGTCGCGCTAGCATAAAATTAGCATCGTTTTCTCTTCCATCTAAAGTCATTCATATCTCCTAAAACCACTCAATGTATATTTCTCCTGCTTTCAGAGTGTAATTATACATGACTTTTCTACTAAACGATTGCCTGTATAGCACATTTGAGATTAAATTCGATTTTTTATTAATTTTTGAAGACATGCAACAAGGTCGCGCTAGCATAAAATTAGCATCGTTTTTTCTTCCATCTAAAGTCATTCATATCTCCTAAAACCACTCAATGTATATTTCTCCTGCTTTCAGAGTGTAATTATACATATTATATAGAGTGTAATTATACATAATTATATTGCGCTGGTATTGCTCCAAAATGAGTCACTAACACGCACTGGTATACAAGCTATCCCCGTCATGACGCGCTAACACTCACCGGCTACAGAAAGCTTGACGGGCGTAGCAACAGTAACTAAGGGGGCGGGGCTTCTGCGAAAGGTCAATTGCCACTGGCATTGATCCAAGGAAGACAATGTGTAATGCATCAAATTATTTCACTTTGTCAGATTATTTTAAATCCTAAACAGCTGTTTTACTTCAGAGTTATTGTTAGTCTTGTTGTTTTGGCACATTTTGGACCACAAAAGTTGTTCTTTAGCAACAATAACTGATTCATTTATTTTCCGGTGGGTTGTCACTCGGCTATTTGACCTTCCCTTTAAATCTGTTTGGTTTGAGTTTTGCTGTATACTGTATTGTGAAATGTTCACAGTCCGTGTTTGTCATCAAAAAATAAATAAATAAAGCAATAGAATTTTTTTTTGTAACTTCATGTTTTAGATCGACACATCAATAAAAAAAAGATATGTCATGGCTTTGCCAGTGACACACATGTGCATGCTCCTACTCCATCCATTGATCCTAATGAAAGCCATGTATCTTCTGTACAGAGTAAATCAGATATTAAAGACAACTCTGTTTTCTGTTTGTTCACAGCATCTGATTTAATTTACGGTGACTTAATGAACTTGAAAGAAAAGAAAAAAAACCTCCTAGGCCCTTTGGTGGAGTCACTGAACTGAAAGTTTTTTTGGTTTTTTTCAGCTTTCCACATACTTGCAGTTGAACAACCGAGACAAAAAAAATGGTACAACAGGAAGAAAAAAAAATGTTATTATGTAAAACGTAGAGAGGAAAAAAATCTGATTCACCACTTTGCCTCACATTCCCAGGACTGTAGGACCTTTGCCCACCATAGAAGGACAAATTCTGCTGCTACATCCGTTTGTGTAAAAAGGCTGCTGTTGCTGATAAAAAGTTAGTGATTCACTGTGTGGGGGGTTTCTGTGAGAAATGCAGTTTAACAGCTGCCACGATGAAGACAAAACAACCACAGTAAATGCAAGTGTATCATAAGAGGGTGAAAATCCAAGCTAAGAATGTAAAAGCCATAACTACGGTAGATATGTCAGCTTTGTTGGCAGCAATTTCACCAGTAAAGATGCTAACAACAACAAGCTACCATTTTTGGACTGTTTGGTGCAAATGGAAAGAGATGGCGGTCTCAGCATTGTGATTTACAGGAAACAACCCCACACAGACCGGTACTTTCTGTTTGACTCTCACCACCCACTGGAAGACAAACACTTTGTTATTAGAACTTTACATCTTTGGGCCGAACACATCCCCACAACGAGAGAAGGGACAAGAAAAGTGCAGAAACACGGGGAAAAAAGCTCTCCACATGTAAAAATCCTTACTGGGCTTTTGTCATGTCAGCGAGGAAATAATAATAATTAAAAAAAAACATGCCATAGAATAAGGCAGGGAGAAGAACAAATGCAGTGGTCCCAACCCTGGTCCCTGAGGAACACCATCCTTCATGTTTTAGCTGTTTCCCTGCTTTGACACTCCTGGTTTGAATGATTTGTGATTAACAGGCTTCGGCAGAACTTGAGGACGTAATGGAATCAGGTGTGTTGGAGCAGGGAAACAGCTAACACATGCAGGATGGTGTTCCTCAGAGACCAGGGTTGGGAACCACTGCAAAGCACTGCCAATCGGTTGATGGAGCATTTGAGGAATTCAGAAGGGTTTTCTCTAAGCACAACATCCCGGTGCATTTCAATCCTGACAGGACTCTCAGACAGCAGCTGGTTCATCCTAAAAACCAAAAACCCAACCTCCAAAAATTAATCATTTGTAGACGATCTAATGATTTCTTTTTCTTTTTTTTATCCATTGTTTTTTTATATTTCACTTTCTTAAATTTTGTGTCTACATACAGTAGTTTGCTCATTTTCTTTTGTATGTTTCAGTTAGCCACTCACTAGCCGTGTTTCCATCAAGGTTTCTAGATGCGCATTATGAAGCATCGCATCAGAAAAGCTTAAAGGACATGACCCACCATGTTTTCAAATTGCATCGCCATTAATATTTATTAGTTTATTTAAAAATAAAACAGGAGCGTTTATTTATATTGTAGAGAAATAAAGCTAAATGTGTTATTTCATGATTTATAGCAGATTTTAGCATGCAACTCTGGGAAAATCTGCCCCTCTCCATGTATGGGCATTCACATCACTAAAGTTTCCGCCTTGGAGTTATAGGCGGAGTTATAACAAGCATGCATCAACTTCTGACCAGAGAATACAACTAATAAAAACAATGTGTGGGACAAACCTCAGACTTTTACAAGTAGTCATGTTGTGTCATTTTAATATTTCCTCAGTAATAATTGTACAACTGTCTGCTGATCAGCACAGCCGCGCACCTCCCTCCGTTGCTCAGAGGAAGAAAAAAAAGCGAATCATATTTAAAGGGGACCACACATGCAAAATTCACTTTTTAATGTTTTTTTACTAAACTTTGGGTATTTACTTCATAAAAAAACAGTCCTTGTGCCAAAAAAATGCACCCAGTGGTTTATTTACTCTAAGTAGATTTATTTGTCTGTGATTAAAAACGCTCCGTTTCACACTTCCTGCGGTTTGTGATGTCACAAACCGTAGCCAATCACCTCAAACCTGAGTCCAGCCCCTCACCTAGCAACCCCTGGTGATGCTCCACCCACTTGAGTATAAAAGATGTCACGGTTGCCTAGCGGTTTAGGAGCTGACCTGGCGGTCATTTATTCATTTATTTAGCCCATGGGGGGCTAGGGGTTTGCCCTGCTCCAGCCATGCAGCACATCTCGAGTAAAACCAGAATGTTTTATTACCTTGTTTGAATGAACTCTGTCTCGTTGAAACTGTGCACACACACTCTAGCGGTTTGGACTTGTTTCTTATATGATGAAGGACTACTGTTGCACAACTGTCAGTTTGGTTGAGCGGTTACGACACTTGACCGCCACGCAGGAGAGCGGAGATCGCGTCCCGTCAACGGCATCTTTTTTTTCCCCCCCTTTTTTTTAAAGCCTTTTGTTTCGGAGAAATCGGGGTGAGACTAGATATATACATCGACATAATAATACTTTATAATTGTTATTTTTACGTTTTAGTTCAATTTTTAGTGTAATATCGCTCCCAACGCGAAGCCGGCAGAAAACTGTGCACACACACACTCTCTTCGCGTAATGAGTAATAAAAAAGAGCCATCAAGCACCACTGATCGATATATTTTCAGATTAGCAACTTATTTATTTTAAGAATACCTTTCACTTCATCAAAATCTAATCAAAACTTCAGCGTTCTAAATGTAGGTGGTTGTGATTATTTCTTATACGACGAAAGTCTGTTTTTGCACAACTGCACGGTTGGCCCAGAGGTAATGAACCGGACTCGTCATCCGAAGGACACAGGTTCGCGTCACGGTCGCGGATTTCCTTTTTTTTTTTTTAAGCCTTTTGTTTTGCAGACCGCCGGCGAAGACACCATCTGCGTGCGGGAGTTGTTGCGAGCTACTGACTTTTGACGTCCGGGGGTCCGGTCAAAAGTTGCCTCATGCGGATAAATTAACTGGAGACATTCTGTGAACTTTGTGTGTGGACTGAAGCACGCTCCAACAAGCGCCGCATGCAACGAGCGGAGCACACCGCCCGCTCGGAGAGGAAAAGCTATCATTAGCCTCGGAGCTAATGCTAAAAAAAGGAGCTGCAAATGGCGGCGCACGCAGAGGGCTTTTGGTAAGTTATCTTAAGCTACTAGCACTAACAGTAAGTCAAATGAGTAATAAAAAAGAGCTAATTTTAAAATAACAACATATTAGAGATACTGGCTGTTGCAGAGGGCGTAGTTAATGTAAATAGGTCTTTGTAGGGCGTGGCTTTCAGACCTCATTATTCATAAACCGGTCGTTTAGAACGGAAGTGAAATTTGGCAGAATTAGAAAGGGGATATTTTTTAATCTAAGCATTATTTTGTGTATAAAATTGACTGAAAATGGTCTGGATAGCCCACAGATAAACCACAAAAAATTATATATCCTACATTTGGTCCCCTTTAATATTCCCTTGTTAATAAAAACCTGATGAATGATCGCCTTACGCCGAAACAGCGTAAGGCTTAACGGCTAAAACGTGCAGGATGGTGTTCCTCAGAGACCAGGGTTGGGAACCACTGCAAAGCACTGCCGATCGGTTGCTGGAGCATCTGAGGAATTCATAAGGGTTTTCTCTAAGCACAACATCCCGGTGCATTTCAATCCTGACAGGACTCTCAGACAGCAGTTGGTTCATCCTAAATAAACAAAAACCCAACCTCCAAAAATCAATCATTTGTAGATGATCTAATGATATATTTTTCTTTTTTTTTTATCCATTGTTTTTTTATATTTCACTTTCTTAAATTTTGTGTCTACATAAAGTAGTTTGCTCATTTTCTTTTGTATGTTTCAGTTAGCCACTCACTGTCCCCACCCTGCTTTCTGTCCATTGTCTCTCACTCTTCTTGTCTGTAATCAGTTTCTTCCTCCTCCCTGCCCGGATGATCCAAGTTGATCTGAGGGCTCCGGTGATTTTACCCATCCTTTTCGCTTAAACCTTTAATCATACTAACCGCCTTTCAATTGCTATAAAAAGGCATGTTCTTTATGAGGTTTTTTTAAAACATCTGAACTGCGTAGTGTTTGTGTAAGACTGCACGTGTGTATGTGTGTGTGTGTGTGTCCACCATAACTATCTGTGTAAGTTACACCCAGATGATACATCATGATAACCCAGCATGGGGTCTGAATAGATACATGTACGTGTTTCAGGCAGGAAAACCTACACCTCATGAGTCGAGCATTGCAACCAAAGATAAACGCTTAATTAGCCTTCAGCTGGGGTTGCTAGGCAGAAAACAAACTCTTCCTCTGGGAGGATTTTTAACATCAAAGACAAGCAGATGCTGCCCTAATTTGCTTTATCTTTGGCCTCCCTTCTAATCTTCTGTCCTCCCCCTCTTTGCTCTTGATTTCTCTCTCTTTCTAGTTGCTTCAGCTACAAAGAATAAAGAAAAAGCATTCTTACAATGTAAAATATTATACTGCATTAATCTGTTGAACAAGTACGCCTCAGTTATTAAAATACATATGGTATTTCTTTAAGGGCACTACAAGGGAGTTATCCAACAGTGAATAAGCAGGAAGTGACCCTAGCCTGAAATTGTTCCTCTTTCCAAGAACTGGACATTTTCCAGGCTTTGGCTCGGTCCACAATCAGCAAATCAGAGGCCCTCCTCCTCTTTCTCCTCATCCATTTTTTTCATGTGCCAAACTTCCTCCTACACTCAGTTTTCCCTTTTTCAGACATCTGTCTCACCCCAAGTGACTTCCCCGTCTCTCTCCTCCTCTCCCTCCTCCGTTGCTTCTCTAATTTCATCTTCTGCCTGCCCCCGTCACTATCTCGTTGCCCACTTCCTCAGTGGGCTTGTAAACATAAGAAAGTTTAAAAAGGACTGAAAACTTTCCAAATATTCAATTGAGACAGTGTGTTATCAGTTCGCTGCCAAGTTGCACAATATCATTTTTGGAAAAAAAAGTTTTTAAAAAGCATTATTTCTCTCAGATAAAAGGATTCTGGAGGGAAAAGGGAAACCATCTTACTGTAAGGTCTTTGAGAAGGATAATCGATCAAACAGATCAAATCCTGTAACAAATTAGAGCAGAAAATAATAATAATGAATTTAATTTATAACGCACTTTTCATTAATAAAAATCTCAAAGTGCTAAGAAAAGAAGAAGCACCTGCGTAACTCGAGTTTCAAACCTTCTGGTTAGTCCAGCAGGCGTCTTGTTTAGTAGCAGTTTTGTACTTTAATCTTATTCCATCTGTAAACGTTGTCTCCACTTAGTTTCAGTCCAACATGACGTCAGTGAGAATGTGAGATCCTTGTGAGGGGCCTGAGCCCTCCACGGTTCATTTATGTAACTAAAGACTTTATGAATCATAGCCAGAAATAACAAACCAAAGACTCTCACTGTGTTCCCTTAAACACCCAGACCCCTTTGTGAGTGATTACAGGGGGAGGGGGTGCGGGTTATATATGCAAGTCTTATATCAACACCAAGTGGAGTTGCTAGAAAAGAGAGAGGACAAGAAAAATATCACAACTGTGAGTTGTTTGGAGATAAATGAGAATTCCAAATGTGTAAAATATTTTTATTGCCTTTATGTAAAAATGAGGTTTTCATATGATAAAAAAAAACACATGCTCTTTAATATAAATGTAAAATAAAACCTAAACATCTGTATCTCCTTTGTTCTCCTCAAGGTTGTGGGTTCTGAATCTCCCTCTGTGCGCTCATGTCCAAGCAGCTGACTCTACTTTCCTCGCTGCCCTTCGTTCCCTTTCCCTAACCGCCGCTGAGCTCATGCTCTATCATTTAACCGTACCGCACTGGGAAAAGCCTTCCTTTTTCATGGGTCCACCTCCGTGGTTCCAGTGAGTTCCTCAGAGGGAAGGGAGGATCAACACTTCAGAGCAGGATGTTCAAAACATCTGAAATGCTTGCGAGGAAACACGCACGCTTACCCACTGGGCACAATAACCCACAATTCAAGAAAATGTACACACAAAGTGAACTCATCTAAAAAGATTATTTACTTAAATGGTTAAGACTTGCTGACTTACTTTGTTATTATGACAGCAAGTGGAACAAATCACAGCAGAAATGAAAGTGAAAAAAATAATAATTTTAGATTCAGTTTACTCAGTTTCTTTTTCATGTAAATGTTTTCATTTAAACCAAATGCCAAATTCCTTTCTTAATCCAGTCTGGTTTGTTTGATTGTTTGATCCTTGTTTAAAAATCAGCTTTGTCTGTACATACAATCAGAATTAGATGACTCCAAACTGTTCATCGCATTGCTGAATACTCAAATTTTAGTCTACGACTGCGGCAACTCCTGTTTGGATATAACAGCTTTTTTATAAGGCTTTTCAGACACAAGGATTTTAAATTTCATTTGTTCAGGCATTTTAGACATTGCATTTTGGATTTTTTATTTTTTTTAACAGATCCTTCTTGGAGACCTTTAAGAAGATCCAAAAACATGTTGGAGGGATTCTGATCTAAACCTTAGTGTATCTTTAGACACTTTGAATGCTCGTGTCAAATCTCTGGTTTAGTTATGGCTTCAATATCTATAAAACATTGCTAAGTGCAGTTCTAGTGTATCATGCTCTGAACTTGAGATTGTCATTCATGCACTTATTTCTTCATTTCAATTGTGTTTATTTCTATAGCACCATGTCCCAAAAAAAGTTGTCTCAGGGCACTCCACAAAAGCATTCACATACATCATAAATGCCAATTAGTAAAAGTTATCTATTTAAGGAAGCCAGCAGATTGCGTTTAATCTTAACTTTGTTGCAGTCTCTCACCCGGAGCAAGGGCAAACGCAACAGTGCATGGAAAGAAAAAATATACTATTTTAACAGGAAGAAACCTCGAGCAGAACCAGGCTCAGGACAAGTGGACATCCGCTTCGACCGGGGGTCTGAGAGGACAGGAAGGAGAAACAGACACGCAGTATTCTGTGTGTCTGTTTCTCCTTCCTGTCCTCTCAGACCGTATCCTGGGTCCAGGTCCAGTTGTAATTTCTATTGGAAAAAAGGTGAAAAAGACCCCCCACACCTAAACGCAAAAACACAAAACACATTTTTTCATATCCCAAATAACACTTCATTAGCAAGGACCACGCCACGAAACATAAGTTTAAGTTTTTTAATGATGAAAAGATGAAGGATGAGGGGTTGTAGGGATGAGGGATGAAAGGGGATGTAGGAAAGATGATAGGAAGGGATGGAGGGATGGGGGGATGAGGGGTGAAAGGATGAATGAATATAGGAGAGGATGGAAGTAGGGATGAAGGGATGAAAGGGGAAAGGGAAGTAGAGATGAGGGGATCAAAGTCAAGTCAAAGTCAACTTTATTGTCAGATCTGCAATATGTACTGTACAGGACATACACAGGACCGAAATTGCGTTTCTCTCAGTCCCTCGGTGCAACAGTAAACATCTAAACATTGAAACACTGAAACATATAATAATAGACATAAGCATAAAATAGTAAAACTAACACTGTCCTGAGTTTTTGCATAGTGGTATAAGAGTATGAAAATTTACACCAACTCTAAAACTAAAACTAAAACATTAAACATTTAATGAACATAATACTGTCCTGAGTTTTTGCATACTAGTATAAAAAAAAGAGTATAAAAAGTATAACTAAAATAAACTAAAGGTTTCTAGCATTGACATTTGCAAAGTGGCAAAGCAGCGTATGAGTTAATGTGCACAGTATATGTATGAGGTAGTAGTTGATGTTGTTATAGAGGCAAAAAGTGGCATATGCAGTAAGGCACATTGGGCATCCCTGAATAAGACCGTTCAGAGCACACTGTATATGTATCAGCAGTGGTGTAGATATTAGAGTAGTGTACTGTAAATGTAAACAGTAGTAATTAAATGTAAGCAGTAGTAATAAAAGTAAACAGTATTAATAAATGTAAACAGAGAATGTAAACAGTATTATGACTATAGGCAGTGATGTAATACAAACATTAGTGCAAGTATGAGAAGTAGTGCAAACTGTATGAGCACATGACCGAGAGTTTAGTGAATAACCCGTTTGATGACACAGAGTCCAGTGTTAAAATCTTTGTGTTGTGTGGTAATGTGTGAGAAAGTTTTTTGTGTTAAGGCAGTTCAAATGGGAGGGGAGGCAGAGCAGGCAGAGTGTTTAGCATCCTGACTGCCTGATGAACAGAGCTGTCTCTCAGTCTGCTGGTTCGAGCCTGGAGACTCCTCAGTCTCCTCCCTGATGGCAGCAGTCTGAAGCGGCTGTGTAGTGGGTGTGTGGGATCACCTGCCATGCAGTGGGCTTTCCGAGTGAGGCGTTTGCTGTGTAAGTCCTGCAGTGAGGGCAAGGAGGTGCCCACGATCTTCTCAGCTGCTCTCACAATGCGCTGGAGGCTCTTGCGGCATGATGCAGTACATGCACCAAACCACACAGTGATGCAGCTGGTCAGGACACTTTCTATGGCACCTCTGTAGAAGGTGCTCATGATGGGGGTTGAAGCTCCAGCCCTTTTCAGCTTGCGGAGAAAGTAGAGACGCTGGTGAGCCTTCTTTGCCAGTGCTGCAGTGTTCCTGCTCCAGGACAGGTCCTTTGAGACGTGCACTCCCAGGAACTTGGTGCTGTCTACTCTCTCCACTGCGGTGCTGTTGATGGTCAGAGGGGCATGTTGTGCATCCTTCTTCCTGAAGTCCACAACAATCTCCTTTGTCTTCTCCACGTTGAGAGTGAGATTGTTGTGTCCGCACCACAAGGCCAGCGGCTCACCTCGTTCCTGTAGTCCGTCTCATCGTTGTTGCTGATGAGACCCTACCACTGTTGTGTCGTCCGCAAACTTGATGAAGTGGTTGGAGCTGTACGATGGTGTGCAGTCGTGTGTTAGCAGGGTGAATAGAAGGGGCTCAGCACACATCCTTGTGGGGCCCCTGTGTTCAATGTGATGGTGCTAGATGTGTTACTCCCGACCCGTACTGTCTGTGGTCTCCCGGTCAGGAAGTCTAGCAGCCAGTTACACATTGAGGTGTTCAGCCCCAGACTGTCCAGTTTAAGGATGAGCTGTTGGGGGATGATGGTGTTGAATGCCGAGCTGAAGTCGATGAACAGCATTCTAACATAAGAGTCCTTCGTGTCCAGATGTGTGAGAGCTGTGTGGAGGGCAGAGGAGATGGCATCGTCGGTTGAGCGATTAGGCGGAGGATCCCGTTACGGAGTCATGTTCAATTACCTTGGGTTTTTGTTTTCTTATTCGTCCATACTCATTCATTTCGTTTAGTTCTTCCTTGTACTCTTTGTACCTTTTGGTTGCTATAACATTGGAGCTCACGGTGGTGAATGCTAACCCAGATTCTTTAGCCACCATTTTTACTAGTGGATCATACTCGATTGAAGGACTGTGCAACACTGTTATGTTCAAGCTTCCAGGCGACTTGAGTCGCTTATTCCACCATTATAACCAGTTTTTGGTCTCGCTTTTTTTGTTTATTTTACCTGGATCCCGCAACACCACTATTTCAGAGCCCTCTATCATCGTAGGGCAGTGGAATATGCCTTTTTCTGTTATGTCTTTGTCTAAGTTTATCGCTAGCATTTCATCATTTACTTTTATGTAACTTCTTTTGAATCTTGTTTGAACATATGGGCCCCAGGTATGTAACCCTTTGCCGTATTGAATTATTTCTATTTTTATTTCATTTGTTTGCTCAACTCCTATTTCTTCTTTGGTATCGGGTTCCTGTGGGATTGGATTGTCTGTGTTGAGCTGATCTTCCATAGCTGATGCTGTTACTGGCTAGGGCGTTGAATTCTCTGGATCGTCTGGTGAGGATTGGTCCTCCAGTTCTGGTGGTACCACACTTGTGGCCATTTTTTGTTTTTGTCGTCTCGAGTTTGTCTGTTTTCAAAGCCAACTG
>JBBPBX010006753.1:39334-67463 GCA_038048925.1 Garcialebias charrua
GTCAGCAAGATAGCCACGAGGTGCGTAGCAGGTCCTTACTGCAGCCTACCTACTAAGAGGGTCTCTCTAACTAATCTCTGAGTGTGGGTATTACCTGTGACTGCGGGGGACGGCTCCGACTTAAGGCTGTTGATGAGAGAATTCAACTGGATAATTAACCACCTCCATTTGCTAGTCTCAGCCCTATTCCCACCTTACACATCTCTCCACCTTAGCTGCGGGGGACTGGAGAGGTTAGCGTAAGGAAACTAACATTAACGGTGGCTTCTCTCCTGTATGAGCTTTGCAATTGTTATTGGCCCAGTAATTTTTAGAATCCAGAAGATTGGACCCTAGGGCGATGTTTTATTTACTCATTGTGCTAATGTTTAACCTTTTAAAACCTCCTATTAATGATGTTATTCATTTGAACCAAGCGTTATGAATCCAGAACAAAAATCCATTAAACTGGAGATGAGAGTTTTACGTTTTGCTCTGCTCTTTAATTTGAGTAAATTTGCAAAGGAACAGCATTATAACATAGCGATACAAAGGATCAACTTGAGTATATGTAAATTCTTAGATACAAGGAACATTAAACTGGATTGATTCTTGATCTTGATGCGGGATAATCTCTTAGGAAGGGGATTCTTGGAAAGTTGTTCCTCCTCAGGTCCCTTTGAGGCGGACAAGGGGTGATCCTTCTTCTTTGTCTTCGTTTCTTCAGATTTACTTATCTTCGTGTCTTCAGATCCACCCAACCCTCGCTATCTTCAATCTAAATCCCCATCCAGTAAAAGTATTTGTCCTTAAACTCAAGCAACCACCTACAGCTTCGAGCAATTAGATAGGAGAAGCTAATTGGCTTTTTATTGGCTATTTTATCTGCTGTTAATCTACTTTGAATTAAATTCTCGGATAAGGTAGGATTTGAGAAGCGTCTCATAGCATAACTTTTGTTCAGGAACCCTGAGGTTCCATAAGTAAATACTAAGAGCAATCACCTCACCTTCATAGGTAAGGCTCGCCTCTGCGTGCCCTCAGCTGGTCAGAACAGAGGGATCAGATATTCTGATCCGGGCTGAGTTCTGGAGGGAAACACTCTCTCAGTCCTCTCGGCCGAAGGGAAAGAGTAGAGCTCTCCCCCTCGGATCACCGGTACCCTCTAGGATCAGCTGGGCAGCTCGTCCTTCGCCTTCTTCTCCGAGGTCGGTCGTCAGCATCTGGATACTTCGACTTCAAGGTGAACTTCAGCCCTCAGCAGCCAAATTCAGGACTTTTTATACACTTCAGTCCCCCTCTCTGCTAGGGGGGGGGAGAAACTCTGTTTTCATTGGTTGCTTTTAGTGCGTGTACAGGCAGGCCTAATGAAGTCTTGGCTGTGAGTTATCTCTCTTTGTTATCTCCTTATTAGGTAATAAAAACTTTTCTGCTCGAAGCCTCTGGTGTGTTGCTAAGCGAAGGAGGAATACTTTACCACAGGTTGATTACTCACTCGTTCCAGTTCCTCTTTTGAAAGTCACATCAGATTCATCATACATTTGTTAGACTCATAGTACATTTAAACACACGATTCAATTGTTAAAAAGGATAATTACAAATCAAGTATAACAAAAACCCTTATTCATTGTATTATTATCATAGGCTTACATGCATATATTCTTTATTTAAAATAAAAACCTTTTTTCTTTCCCCTGTTGTGACTACTCCCTGTGTTTGCTTATCTGCTCTGCTGTTCAACAACCAAGATACGGGTAAATCCGTTTCCATAGAACCTATCTAAACAGTAAACATGAATCTAATTAAATTTATCCTTAGTTAAACACTAATTTCAATTTATTGCAGCCAGCTCCCGACCAGGTATATGACTGACCTATAAAAAAAGTACAAAGTCCAGTTTTATCTGGACCATCAACACTTCTTTCACTCATACTTTACATTATGTGAGTTTAGGTGTTTTTAACTTTCATATGGGCTGGATCCAATATTTAAAAATCACGGTTGATTGACAACCTGTAACAGGCTACAACCAGGCTTTTCTTGTTGCTATGTTCATCTGTGACCATCTGCTCATAAAGACTCATGTTCGTGCTGCTGTTTGTAATGACGTTTTTCTATTACTCTAGGGCTTAGTGTATTTCTAGTTGGATGTTTTTCTTAGTTCATATCCTAGATGTTATTACTGTTTTTCTCTTACATTTTGTTGTTGGATGTAACTGGGACCCTGTGCACATAATCTCATTTCATCACATGTACTACATGCGGTGCAAATGACAATAAAGACTCTCTGACTCTGACTCTCTGAAACATGCCTTTAAATTCAGGAGGCTTTTCTGGCAGCTCACTCTGCTATTTGCTGCAAATTGCTTGTTTCTATCCGTTGATTCTGGATCCAGCTTGTGTTTACCATGGCCACATTTTGGGCAGCACGGTGGCACAACTGGTAGAGCTGCTGCCTCTCAGCGAGAAGGTTGCCGGTTCAAATCCCGGTCCGGGGCCTTTCTGGGTGGAGTTTGCATGTTCTCCCCGTGCATGCGTGGGTTTCCTCCGGGTACTCCGGTTTCCTCCCACAGACCAAAAAACATGCTTGTTAGGCTGATTGGTGACTCTAAATTGACCCTAGGTGTGAGTGTGAGAGTGGATGGTTGTTTGGTGTGAGTGAGACAGGTCCCTCTTGTAAATGAGTCCCGTGACTCAACGAGGCTAGCCTGTATAAATAAAGGTTGAATGAATGAAGGAATGAACATCCATTCATATTCACAGGGGGGCTGGAGCCCCCCTCACACAAACTGCAGTTGGGCCTCCACAACGGAATTGTTTTCCCACTTAACTTGTGATGCTTTATGGTCTGAGACTTTTCTGCATCATTCATATTACTGTCATTATTTTCAGTTCTCAGACTACCTGGAATCCTTGAATCTTATCAACACATCTGGATCTGCCCATTACCGCAACTTTCATTGTTTTTGGGTTCTGAATGATCGTGTCTTCATTACTGTTTCTCATGGTTCAATTATGGGGGCAAAATATCACACTGTTAACTCCTGTAATTACACATCAGTGACAAAGAAGTCAAGTAAATGTCTGATATTAATGTTGTTATTGATCTCAGGGATTCAGCCCAACCCAGGTCCCCTCACTAACTATAGTACACCTAATGAGTTTAAAATTAATTCAGGTCTCCGTTTCCTGCATGTAAACGCTCGTAGCCTTCTAAAAAAACTAGATGAATTGAAAATCCTAATCAGTTCTTCTGGGGCAGATGTGATCGTTATCTCTGAAACTTGGCTCAACAAATCTGTTCTGAAAAATGACCTGGTAATCAATGAATTTAAGCTCTATCGTTGTGATCGTAATAAAAGGGGCGTTGGAGTCGCTATTTACATCAGAGACTCTTTGGCTGCCAGGATTACGTCTAAAAAAACAATCGCAAACCAGTTTGAGGCTTTAGCTGTGAATATCAGTTTGAAAGGAGGTCAGATCTTAACTGTTGTAGGTTGTTATCGTCTCCCCTCTGCAACAGCTGAAGCTCTGTCCTCCCTGACTGAATTCATAGGAAATCTAAAACACAATGAGATTTTTATGGCAGGAGATTTCAACATTGATTGGGATAAGTCGACCCTCCTCTGTGATAAATTCAAGGAATGTTGCCTATCTCTCAATCTAACACAACTTATTGATTCTCCCACCAGACCAAACAAAAATGTCCCGAAAAATCTTCCACCTTAGATCTGTTTTTCACAAATGCACCTCACAATTTCCTGGTACAGGTGTATTTGCTAACATTTTGAGTGATCATTCCGTAATAGCAGCTTTTAGATCTACTAAACTTCCACCTGCTAAGCCCAGAATAATTAAAAAAAAAGGGATTTGAAACATTTCTGTGAACAGTCATTTTGTTGGGATCTATCCCACTTTGATTGGCAACGTATTCTATTAATCAACGACGTAAACATCGCTTGGAACTATTTTCATTATAGTTTCATTTACTTTGTAAACAAACACGCTCCTTTCCGGCAGTTCAGGATAAAGGGCAGTGACAGCCCCTGGTTTACTCCTGAACTAGCCGACCTACTGCATAGGAGAGATCATCTTTGGGCCGCAGCAAGAAAATCAGACTCAGACACTGATTGGTTGAATTTTCTGCAGTTGAGGAATGAATGATGCACAACTGCCATCAAAGCCGCAAAACGTAATTATTTCTTATCTCAGACCTCCAAAAATCTAAATGATCCTAAAAAATTCTGGAAAACCATCAAATCTCTCTCAGGCATCCCCCAATCATCTGACCTCCCATCACAACTTCTTGTTGACTCTGTTCCTGTGTCAAATAAGCACGAGATCCTGAACTGTTTCAACAAACATTTTGTTGCTTCTAGTTCATTATTTGACACAGTTACAAATGGAAAATCAGCCACTTCATCTAATAATCAAACTTCTACAAATCAAATCCCTCCTACAAGTCAATCCTCAGTTAATCACACCTTCTCTTTTTCTCCGTTCTCAGTCAGTGAGGTAAATAAACTGTTAAAAGATCTTGATCCTAAAAAATCTGCAGGTCCAGATGAACTTCCACCTTATTTCTTAAAGCTGGCTGTTCATATCATTTCAGTCACTGGGCCCCACATCTTTAATCTGTCCATAAGCCAAAATTCCATTCCGGATGCTTGGAAAACAGCCTTTGTTCTTCATTTGCTGAAGGGAGGTGACCCCACCTCACTGAACAATTATTGACCGATCTCAAAACTCTGCATTTTAGCCAAGGTTCTAGAAAAACTGATAAACTCTCAGATCAAAAATTATCTGGACTCATTTAACATCTTACCTCTCCATCAATCTGGTTTCAGGAAAAAACACAGCACAACGACTGCTTCTCTGAAGGTTCTTAATGACGTTGTTGAAGCATTGGATGCTAAGGATTATTGTGCTGCACTTTTCTTAGACCTGTCTAAAGCTTTTGACACTGTGGATCATAACCTCCTGTGTCATAAGCTCTCAGAAACTGGTTTCTCTGATCACACCATTGGTTGGTTTTCTAATTATCTTTCCGATCTGAGGCAATGTGTTCAACACAACGGTACTTCTTCCAGTTATTTAACAGTTAAAAATGGTGTACCACAAGGCGCAGTCTTAGGACCAACCCTCTTTACAATCTACATAGCGAATGTAGGTCAGAGCATCCCTGATGCATCCTTATTTTCTATGCTGATGATACAGTTGTTTACTGCCGAGCTAAAACAGTAGCTAAGGCTTTCCAGTTTCTGCAATCCACTTTTGACATCATTCAGTCAGATTTGTTCTGTCTCAAACTTGTCTAAATGCTGATAAAACAAAAGGGATGTTTTTTTCAAGTAGGAAGTCGGTCCCAGCAGATCTTCCTCTGATTTTATCCTCAAATGGTGTCCCAATTGAGTTTGTTGATTCCTATAAATATTTGGGTATCCTGGTCGATTCACATCTCTCTTTTAAACTCCACGTGGAAAACCTAGTAAAGAAACTGAAAGTTAAACTGGGTTTCTTTTTCAGAAATAGATCATGTCTAACATTGAATGCTAGGAAACGCCTTGTATCTGTGACTTTCCTTCCCTCCATTGATTACGGTGACATTATCTACATGAATGCTCCTACAAGCACCCTGCGGATGTTGGATGTTGTCTATCATGGTGCACTAAGATTCATAACTGGCTGTGATTATCGTACCCACCACTGCACCCTGTATTCACTGGTTAACTGGACATCATTAACCTCACGCAGACTCTTCCACTGGTACATTTTCATCTTTAAATCACTTCTTGGTCTGCTGCCCTCATACATCTCCTCCTACATGTCTCTGCGTGAGTGCAGCTACAGTGTGCGCTCTCAGGACATGATTACCTGCAGTGTTCCGTCAGTGAGGACTGAACTTGGAAAAAGGGCCTTCTCCTACTCTGCTCCTGCTTCCTGGAATATCTTACAAAAAGATCTGAAGCTCTCGGCCTTGACCTCTCTAAATGGTTTTAATAATCTGTTGGAATCCTGGCAAAAACCAATGCAGATATGTTCTTGTTTTTGATTTTATACATCTACCTTATAATCTTTTGCTAGTTTATAATACTTTGTTTAAAAAAAAAAGAAAAAAAAGGGAAAATTCTGTATTTCTCTCTTATGTTTTTCTATTGTTTATTGTTTAAGGTAATTCTACCGTTGCTGTTCATCATTCTTGTAGCAGGTCGCTCTTGTAAATGAGTCCATGAGACTCAATGAGATTTACCTGACTAAATAAAGGTTGAATGAATGAATGAATGTGTATAGTGGTACAAAAAGTAACAAAGAGGGAGGGGGGGGGGGAGAAAAATAAATATAAATAAAAAACACCAGTATGCAATGTATTTTATAGCCAAAATGTCATCTGGTTTATTATCTTTGGTTCCAAAGAACTGCAACAGTAATGTTCAAAATAAATTGTAGAGCAAGATCAACAACAAACAACAGATAAAATAACTTGGAGACATAAACATAAATTAAATTGTGCAAAAAAAGACAAAGATAATAAAAATATCTAGGAAATACTTAAATAATGTAAATGAACAATGAAACCACATACAATGGTTTAAATAAATACATTTAAAGTTGAATAATTAGTTCTTAAAACTATGTAAATGTATGCAACAATTTGCAAAGGCTGAACCTAAAATATTAAATAGAATCATATAGAAATCATTACTAAAAAAAATCTATTGCACTTTGGGGGGCCCCCTATTGGCCCCGGTGCCCTAAGCAGCTGCTTTGCTTATGCCTTGGGCCGGCCCTGGTTGTAACAAAAACTGTCTATTGAACATGGCTGGACGTCAATAATGTCAAAAGTTTTCATTAGCTTGTTTTTGTGGACACAATCCAGAATTTAACTGTGCGAGCATCCTCCTATGATCTCTGCTGAAACTAATTTTGCTTAAATTAGAAGGTTCATCTAATCATCGTTTGTTTGCATACGTAATGCATTACAGTATGTTGTAGGTGCCTGTTGTGTTGTTTAAATGAATAAAAGTAGGATTTTCCACAGCTTACAGTACAATACTGCGCTCAGACTGAGAAACTGCAGCATTGTTTGTAGACTTGTGATTATAAATGACACAGTGATTATCTTTTGAGAATCATTAGTGAAGTCAGAGGATAATGGATATGCTATATTTTTTGACAGGCTTATTTATAGAGCTGCCATTGCTTTGTGTTAAGCGACAGCTCTCCCCAAAGACGAACGCCATTACTGAGAAGAAAATGGAAGGCAACGTTTTATTGAATGTAGTCAACATGTCAATCACCCTCCGTCCTCGAGGGAAACATCAGTAAGACTTTCTGAGAAAGGCATTACGCTTTGATTTGATTCAGTTTACTGATTTTCTTTTCAAGGTCACACTTTTGGGTTACAAGCTGTTTTTGCTGGTCTTGTGAATTCTTAACTGATCACATGGTTAAAGTTAGCATGTCAACATGGAACGAGTGAGTCTTAATCAGTTCAGCTAGTTTTATAACGGGCTCGTGAAATAATTCTGGCAGCTGTGGGTTTTGTGCTTGTCAAAGTATTTTTGACTGTGGTCAATCTCACACCAGGAGCGTGGTGGTTTTTCAACGACACACACACAAATGTGATCCAACAATATCAGCCACAGATGTTTCTATCAGTTCCAACAATAAAGATGCTTTTTTGACTGAAGATGGACTCTATTTCTAGACTTAATGTGAGTGAGTGTGTGTCAGGACAACATGCGAGCTCCAAGGATTTTCAAATTATTAAATTCAAATTGACGTCTAGATTAATTTAATTAACTTTGTTTGAATATAGAATATATCACACAGAAAAAAACAGAACTAGGTAATCTGTACAATAAAAATAGGATAATACTGTAAATATAACAATACAATATGATATAATACCTGTATTTTTTTTACAAGTTATAGGGAGTGGTGGCGCACAGATCAGAGAAAATGAGTCTGTGATTGTGAGGTCACAGGTTTGAATCCCTGGACAATTACAGCAAAATGTTGGGTGGGAAAACAAAGCACCCACACCTGACTCTAACCTCATTTTCCCCACTATAGGGCCTTGAGCAAGGCCCTCCAAGCAGAAATTGTTAAAACAATTCAGTTCTTAACGGTTTTCGGACTTTCAACTGGAAACGTTGGGTGTGACGTCATTCATAAAGTCATATTCTCAAGTAGAGGATTCACAATACAAATAGAAAATAGAAACTTTTTTTTTAGAACATATTTACTGTAAACTAAACATTATGGGCCCCTCAATGAGGAGACCACATCCAATTCAATTCAATTTATATACAATTCACAACATAATTGTCTCAGGGCACTGAACAGAAACATTTATATATAAAAATAACAATTTAATATTATTTATCTGAGGAGCAGACTGCTTTGAATTTAACTCATCACAGAACTCTCATCTTGAGCAAGCATGAAGGTGACAGTGGAAAGGAAAAACTCCATCATGAGGAAGAAACCTTTAGCAGAACCAGGTTCAGGACAAGTGGCCATCTCCTTTGACCGGCTGGGTTTAGTAGGAACAGATACACAATGGCAGGTCAAGAATCACGTTAAGATAGAAATAGTATCAAATTAAAACAATTCTATTTTAACAACTCATTTAAGGAAATGAGGTCATTTTGTCCAATAAGTTTAAGGCAGCATAACAATCCAACCCTAATTATAGGATTAATAAAAAATGAAAGTCTTAATCCCAGTCTTAAAACTGGACAATGTGTCAGCCTCATGGACAGAAACTGGAAGTTGGTTCCACAAGAGAGGAGCCTGAGAACTGAAAGATCTTCCTCCCATTCTGCTTTTGGAAACTCTAGGAACCACAAGTAAACCTGCAGTCGGAGAGCAAAGTGCTCGGTTAGGAAAATATGGAACGATAAGATCTGGAATATAAGATTGAGCTAGGTTGTTGAGGGCTTTGTAGTTTAGAAGTAATATTTTGTGTAATTCAAAGTCAAAGTCAAAGTCAACTTTATTGCCAAAACTGCAATATGTACAGGACATACACAGGATTGAAATTGCATTTCTCTCTGTCCCTCGGTGCAACAGTAAACATTTAAACACTAAAATGCTAAAACATTTAATAAACATAAGCATAAAATGAAATAATAAAAGTGTAATACTGTCCTGAGTTTTTTGCATAGTAGTATAAAAGTGTAAAAAGTATATCTATAAAATAAAATGAAAGTTCTGGCATTGACATTTGTAATAGAGTGACAAAGCAGCATATGAAGTTTATGTACACAGTATATGTATGAGGTAGTTGATATTGGTATAGAGGTAAAGTGGCATATGCAATAAGGCTAGTAAAAAATATATATATATATATATATATCAGCAGTAGTGTAGATATAAAAAGTAGTGTAAATGTAAACAGTAGTAATAAATGTAAACAGTAGTATTGAATGAAAACAGTAGTAATAAATGTAAACAGTGAATGTAAACAGTAGTATGACTATAGGCAGTAATGTAATGCAAACATTAGTGCGAATATAAGAAGTAGTGCAAACTGAATGAGCACATGACCGTGAGTTGAGTGAATAACCCGTTTTGATGACACAGAGTCCAGTGTTAAAATCTTTGTGTTGTGTGGTGGTGTGTGAAAGTTTTTTGTGATTAAGGCGGTACAAGTGGGAGGGAGGGCAGAGCAGGCAGAGAGTTTAGCATCCTGACTGCCTGATGAACAGAGCTGTCATTTAGTCTGCTGGTTCGAGCCTGGAGACTCCTCAGTCTCCTCCCTGAAGGCAACAGGCTGAAGCAGCTGTGTAGTGGGTGTGTGGGATCACCTGCCATGCAGAGGGCTTTCCGAGTCAGGTGGTTGCTGTGTAAGTCCTGTAGTGAGGGGAAGGAGGTGCCGACAATCTTCTCAGCTGCTTTCACGATGCGCTGGAGGCTCTTGCGGCAGGATGCAGTACATGCACCAAACCACACAGTGATACAGCTGGTCAGGACACTTTCTATGGCACCTCTGTAGAAGGTGCACATGATGGGGGTTGAAGCTCCAGCCCTTTTCAGCTTGCGGAGAAAGTAGAGGCGCTGGTGAGCCTTCTTGACCAGTGATGCAGTGTTCCTGCTCCAGGACAGGTCCTCTGAGACGTGCACTCCCAGGAACTTGGTGCTGTCTACTCTCTCCACTGTGGTGCTGTTGATGGTCAGAGGGGCATGTTGGGCATCCCTCTTCCTGAAGTCCACAACAATCTCCTTTGTCTTCTCCACGTTGAGAGTGAGATTGTTGTGTCCGCACCACAAGGCCAGGCGGCTCACCTCGTTCCTGTAGTCCGTCTCATCGTTGTTGCTGATGAGACCCACCACTGTTGTGTCGTCCGCAAACTTGATGAAGTGGTTGGAGCTGTATGATGGTGTGCAGTCGTGTGTTAGCAGGGTGAATAGAAGGGGGCTCAGCACACATCCTTGTGGGGCTCCTGTATTCAATGTGATGGTGCTGGATGTGTTATTCCCGACCCGTACTGCCTGTGGTCTCCCGGTCAGGAAGTCTAGCAGCCAGTTACACATTGAGGTGTTCAGCCCCAGACTGTCCAGTTTAAGGATGAGCTGTTGGGGGATGATGGTGTTGAATGCTGAGCTGAAGTCGATGAACAGCATTCTGACATAGGAGTCTTTCGTGTCCAGATGTGTGAGAGCTGTGTGGAGGGCAGAGGAGATGGCATCGTCGGTTGAGCGATTAGGCCGATATGCAAATTGGAAGGGATCCAGGGAGGCAGGGAGGACAGATGTGATGCTTTTCATGACTAGCCGTTCGAAGCACTTCATCAGGATGGGGGTGAGTGCTACTGGACGATAGTCATTGAGGCAGGAGGGCATTGCCTTCTTTGGGACAGGGATGATGGTGGTGGCATTGAAACAGGTGGGGACGATGGCCTGACTCAGCGAGATGTTAAAGATATCCGTGAAGACTGCTGCGAGTTCTCCTGCACAGTCCTTTAGCACACGACCAGGTATGTTGTCAGGACCAGAAGCTTTCCGGGCGTTGATCTTGATGAATGATCGCCTCACGCTGTCTGAGGACAGCGCCAGCACCTGGTCATCGGGAGAGGGGGTGAGTTTTTGTGCAGGTGTGCTGTTACATGCCTCAAACCGAGCAAAGAAGTCATTCAGTTCATTCAGCGTAGAGGTTGTGCTGTCACAGGTCTGTGGGGATGGTTTGTAGTTTGTGATGGTCTGTATTCCCTGCCACAGACTACGTGTATCCTTGCTGTCCTTGAAGCGGTGAGCTATTTTCCTGGAATACTGCTTCTTGGCCTTTCTGATGCCCCGGGCCAGGTTGTTTCTGGCTGTCCTCAGGCCCACCTGATCTCCTGCTGTGAAGGCAGCATTCCTGGCTCTCAGGAGTCTGTAAACCTCTGCTGTCAGCCATGGCTTCTGATTTGCCCGAACAGTGATGGTTTTGAGGTTGGTTACATCATCAATGCACTTGGTGATGTATGAACATACAGTGTCTGAGTACTCCTGGAGACATGTGTTGTTGTTTGTGGTAGCAGCTTCTTTGAACATACTCCAATCTGTGGTGTCAAAACAGTCCTGGAGTGCCTCTGAAGACCCCTCTGGCCACACTCGTATCTGCTTGCGAACTGGTTTTGTGACTTTCACCAGTGGTCTGTAAGCTGGCTTTAGCATAACACAGATATGGTCAGAAGCACCGATGTTGGGGAGGGGGAGGGCCTTGTAAGCTGCTTTCATGGTGGTGTAAACTTGGTCCAGTGTATTTTTGCCTCTTGTTGGGAAGTTTATGTTTCTGTATGTTTTTGGAAATACACTCTTTAAATCTGCTTGGTTGAAATCACCAGCCATGATGAGAAAAGCATCAGGGTGTGCTGTTTGCTGCTCACTGATGTGCAGATATAGTTCATTCAGTGCCTCACATCTAACTTTGCTGTTGGAGCTTGGATGAATATATACAGCAACGATCATAACAGCTGTAAATTCCCTCGGTAAATAGAACGGTCTGCATTTAATAGTCATAAACTCCACTAAAGGTGAGCAGTGTTTGTAGACCACAGCAGCATCCAGACACCATGCGTTGTTGATGTAAACACAGAGCCCCCCTCCACGTGTCTTACCTCCCTCGATGAGAGCACGGTCCGCTCTGTAACATGTTAGCCTCTCGAGCTGGATAGCATGGTCCGGAACGTTGTTGTTAAGCCACGTTTCCAAGAATACAAACACACAACAGTCTCTCACAGTCTTTTGTGTCGTTCGTAGCAGGCGTATATAATCCAATTTGTTGTCCAAGGAGCGTACGTTAGCCAAAACAATGGATGGAATAGCCGGCTTGTGTGGGCTAGCTGCTAGCCTAGCTCTGATACCTCCGCGCTTACCCCGCTTCCTGTCACGCCGCTTGTGGCGCTTCCACTGCGGGCGCGATGAAGGGAGGCTCGGTGCTGGCTTCCAGAGCAGGCTGCAGGCACGTAGATTCTCCTCGAGCTCGCTGCTTATTTCCAAATGAGCGGTTTTTCCGACATCAAGCAGAAACTCACGGCTATACTTGCGTTCTTGAACACGTAGACATGACGAAGACGTGCCGGCACATTGCGGCATGCAGGACAAGACAGACGAAAACACCGTGTTGTTGGGAGAGAGAGAGAAGCAGCGGCGTTTGCACGCGCCACCATCTTGGATAAGATAAGATTACAAATTCAATTCTGGATTTGACAGGGAGCCAATGGAGAGAAGCTAAAACTGGAGAGATGTGATAATAATAATAATAATAATAATAATAATAATAATAATAATAATAATAATTAATTCAATTTATAACGCACTTTTCATTACTGAAAATCTCAAAGTGCTACACATATATTGAATGCTACACACATTCATAAACCGGTGGTGGCAGACTACCATGCAAGGTGCTTTCCAGTCCTACCGGGAGCAACTCGGGGTTAAGTGTCTTGCCCAAGGACACAACGAGACATGGTGCGGGTCCCGGGAGTCAAACCACCAACTTTCCGATCGGGATACGACTGCCCTTACCACTACGCCACGGCCACCCCACAATCTCTCCAACTGACTCCAGTTAAGACTCTGGCAGCAGCATTTTGGATCAACTGAAGACTTTTTAAAGTATTTGGACACCCAGATAATAAACCATTGCAATAGTCCAGTCTAGATTTGACAAATGCATCATTGGCCCTCATGCACGAAAATGTTCGTATTTTTATCCTAAATGTCTCCTACTTTTGTTCGTATGAAGCGTTCGTACGAACATGCCACGTCAGATCCAACAAAGTCTTCTATCCACAGGAAAAGCGTGTAAACGGGCTGCTTAAAGTTGATGGATCCCACCTGTTCTACTCACCTGCGCGTGCTCGCGGAAGGTAATTTACATAATTTCCACCCCTCAAAACACCATATAAGGCCACGCTTCCTGCCTTCTGACAGCAGGAAGTGTCCATTCATTCAAACTCAAGAAGTGAAAGGAGGAACTTCACGCGTTCGGAGATCTGCTCTCAGTCGCGCTGTGGCTACCCCCCCCCCCCACCCCCCGCAGGTGTCGGATGGTCAAATATCTCTAATTTTAGTGTACTGAGTTACATTATAGTTTCACTTATTCAGAAGAGCGCACCGCTCAGTTTTGATCATTTTCTTAAATGTACACATTGATCTCTCATTTTTAACTTCATTCTCCAAACCATTCCATAATCCAATTCCCTGGATTGAGGTAGACCGTCCCTTTAAACTGGTTCTGTATTTTTGTTTTACAAATACCTCTGTTCCCTTAAGATTAGAACAACTTTGCCTTTTAACTAAATGTATTTGAATATTTAAGGGTAATGTGTTATTCTGAGCCCTATAACTGATAAAACATTATAGTCTACCAAATCATGGAACTTCAATAACTTCAGTTGATAAAATAATGTGCTTGATGGATGACAGTAATGTTTTCTAGTGATAATTCTTACAGCTCTTTTCTGTAAAACAAAAATAGGCTTTGTAATTGTTTTACACGCTTTCCCCCAAACATCAATACAATAGATTAAGTGTGGAACAATGATTGTGTTATACAACAAATACAGAGCTTTATCATTCAATAAGTCTCTGACTTTGTACAGTACTGCAATAGATTTAGCTATTTTTATTCTTACAGAATTTATGTGTTGTTTCCATGTCAGTTTGTCATCAATGTAACACCCAAAAACTTCACCTCACTCACTCTACAAATCTCAACACCCTCAATTTTAAATGGAACATCAACTGTTTTCTTTTTTATTACTGAATATCATAATATATTACGGAAGCGTAGTGCTGCCACCTATTGAAATTTTTTGGGGGGCTTATGTAGTAATTACGTGATAAGTATCACATAATTACGTGATACCTATCATGTAATTACGTGATAATATGTAGTAATAACGTGATACGTATCAACGTATCACGTTATTACTAAATATTATCATGTAATTACGTGATACGTATCACGTAATTACGTGATAATTATCACATAATTACTACATAAGCCCCCCCAAAATGTTTCAATAGGTGGCAGAACTACGCTTCTGTAATATATAATTAGTTTTATCTAGATTTAATGATAATTTATTGAGTTTAAACCAAGTTTGTATTTTGACAAATTTTAAAAATCATTCCTTTTAGAATCTGATGAAGACCACATTGATGATGATCATTAAACCATGCATGGAATAAGGTAATGATGATAGGTAGAAGGTTTGTCCAACAGGTTCCGCCCAGCCAGCTCTAGTCTGTGGCTCCTCTGCGTCAGTTCTTCTCCATCTGTCTCCAGATTAGAAGCTTATTATCCTCTTAGCTCTAAATGGCCCCACGGTGCTTGCACTTGGCTCCGCAGCTCGTCGGCTGTCTAAGAGGGACTCGACAGCCCGGATCTTTACGCGTAAAGCAGCCATTCATCCGTGCCAGTGGTCTCGGTTTACGTGCGGATTGTTGTCGGAACACCTTCTAATCATCTCCATCGTCCGTTCAGAGGCACAGCTGTCTGTTGGTCCTCCCCTCGGATCTTCTGCAGACTCTAATCTTATCAGAGTCCAAACTGCCTTTTCTCCTCTGGCGCGTCCCGTGCGTCTCTGGATGGCGTTTCTGCCCAAGATTTAGATAAAAAATAAAAAAAAAGATAAAAAAAAGGCTTTTCTTCAAGAAAACTTCCACCAGAAAAGCATTTGGTTGTGCACGTGCATTAAAATGAAGATTTGACTGAGTTGAACTTTCGACCAGCTGAAGAAATGGGTCCTGCAAGTAAAGATAGGGGTCTTTGCTTGCTTTTCTTTACAATTTGCACAACCAGCGTTTGCTTTGGAGCCAGATCAAATAACAGGAGATCTGGTAAGTTCAACCTGAAACTTGCTTTGCAAACAGTAAATCATAAATAAATATTAATCTGGTATGACGTTTGTGATGAAAGGTGTGGAGCCTGAATTGTTTATTTATTATACATGTACACGTTTTAAAAACTGTATCACCACATACAACATTACTTATGATGATAATAAGTAATGTTGAACGGTAGTTCTTTGACATTCTTGTTATGTCTTAATTGTTTTTAATTTTTAACTGGCTGGTTTTTAATTTTTAACTGGCAGTTTTTTTATTGTTATTTTTGATTGTCTGTTTTATTTCTGTATTGTTCAGCACTTTGTGCACCTTCTGGCTGCTGAAAAGGGCTCTATAAATAAAGATTGATTGATTGATTGATTGATTATGAAACTGTAAGTAAATAAATGGGAAAAATGCACATCTGTAGCTGTTTAAAGGTTCACTATGTAATTTCTGGAGAACGCTGGGACTTAGAAAAATTTTCAGCGCGTAAAAGCATTCTGCTCACTCCCCCTCAGAGCCATATATGGCTCTGAGGGGGAGCCACAGTCCGTTCTCTGTTGAACTTGAGTTCTGCAGCTCCACCTCCTGCTGAATGTCCGCTCGGAGCCGCTTCAATACAGTAATCTGTGATTATATGTTAATAAAACGTTCTAAAAAATATAATAAAACCATGAAGCACTGGTCCAGCAACACAAAAACACCCTGAAATCAGCAGAGCTTCACGCAGCCACGTTGGAAATGATTTAATTAGCTCGTGACTTCCTCGTTTCTGTCAGTGGAGGAATGGAATGTCTGGAATGCTCCACCTCCTCTGCATGTCCTGTCTCAGCGCTGCAAAGTTCTGTGATTATATGTTAATAAAACGTTCTAAAAAATATAATAAAACCATGAATCACTGGTCCTACAACACAAAAACACCCTGAAATCAGCAAAGCTTCACGCAGCAACGTTGGATTTAATTCGCTCGTGACAAATCCATTTCCTCATTCCTGTCAGTGAAGGATGAAGCGATCACTTGACTTTTGGCAAAAAAACAAAAGAAAAGTCCAGCTCTGGGATGAAGAAGGGATATTTAATACATTTGTGTCACATACAAATCAGTCCTGCATCGCTTTGCAATCCTTTGAATGAGAACGTGCGCGGCGCTGGGGCTGGGACAGGCGGGGGCGTGGGTTGGGGCGTGACAAACAACTCTGTTTTTATTGGCTGGTCATTGTCCGGGTCACTCTGTGTTTTTAGTGTTTTTATAAATGCTGATAGAGAAGCAAGGGGACTATAGTTTTTTTCAGAGATTACTTTGTCTAACATCAGTCTGTCAGTAGATAGTGACAGAGTGAAGAAATATGTTGAAAATATATTGTTAGAAAAGTTACAGACTGCATTACAAAGTTACATAGTGCAGCTTTAATCATTAAATGTCAATCAAAAGGCAGCAGGACAGTGGTTATTTCACAATAAAAGCTTGAAGCAGCATGTTGCCTTAAAAAAATACCCCTACTCTCTTATCTAATCATAAAACTACATTTGCAAAACCAGATGTGCTACAAACTTTACAAAGTAATTTATTTCCCCTTTTTAAAACATACTTATGAGTTTATTTTGAAGCTTGCAAAAAAGAAAGAAAGAAAGAAAAAGTTAAGCTCACACTGTCCATATGGGATTGTAAAACATGTCTGAAGCCATTGTAGATAATTAGAGTGATGACCAAAACCTTTGAAGTGGGTGTTTAAAATCAGCCAAGGACCACTTAAGTCTCAATAACAGAAAGGTCAGGCTGCAGAAACACGCTAAATCAAAAATGATACAAGTTTCTGAATCAAGGACGATAAAAATCAACCACTGGCAAAACGACAAGTAACAGACTAGAAAACTGTTTTATCTGAAGCCGAATGACTTCATCTGTGAGGAACTTGTCCACCTGATATGCATTCAGGCTTTTATCACGTTTGACGAAGACTTCACTTAAAGTGGTGAAATGTGTTGGTGAAAGACAGCTGACAGTTGTTGTTGGGACAGTCAGGGGGGTCATATGAAGTATCTGCTTCTGTCTGAAATTCAAAGACTTCAGACACTTTTGAAATGCAAACGAGTTTTCCGTGAAATGTTCAAATTCTTCTTCAGCTTCCTTTTGTTGCCAAATTTTGTTTGAATCTTTTCCATCAATACGCCCCATTGTGTTATGTCTGCTGTGGAAAATGTCTCTTGAATGTAACATTTTTAATCCAGGGTGGAAAAACAAGTATCTTTCCAAATTTTATGGAACAATGTACAACATTACTTTGTTCTTAAATAGTTGTTTGAAATGAGCAAAATGCCACCAGTTCACACAGAATACTTATAAATCTGTCCAAACAGGAAAACTGAAAGGGAGAGGAGGATATTCAGCTCCAGACCAATAATACACTCATTTATCTGTAGAAAACAGGCTCCTTAGGGCAGAAATCCCTAAATGTTGACTTCAACAACCCATCCCTGTCTGTCTTTCTTTGTCATTCTCTTTCAGTTCATTTCCAGGACCATTCCTTCTCCTGTCTTTCTATCATTCTTCCTTTTCCTCTCCCTGTCTGCGGCATTTCATCTTTCTTCACACTCGGTCCCTCGGGCCTCGACTTTTACATCTGTCCATCAGTCCGGCGCACCATTTAGACTTCCAGATCTAGGGCATGTGTGTCTCTGTTCATGACTGCCGGTGACATTTGTACTCGTGTGTTTTTGGTTTAAGGTCTCTGATCTATTTTCTCAGGAGCGCAGGAGTATAACCAGAGCTCAGTGTCCACATGCATCGTATCAGTCTGTCAACAAAGCTGGTGGTTGCAGAAGAGGGTTAAACTGACATCTCTACCCAGGAGGCTATTTTTTTTTTCAAATTCTTTAAATGTTTTATTCTCTGTTTGAACATAATGTTTAATTATTACTGGAATAATTCAGGAGATTACGTTTTATATTTGATATAATGCTACTTAAAGCTACAAAGCTGTTATGGAAACCTGTATTTTAATTAACTTTGTATAGCCACATAATGAATCTTTTTTTTGGTGAAAGATGCATGCAGCCAGAGAACAGCAGCATTCAACTCTGTGATCTTTTCATTTTGAGCTCCTCAGATCATAAAAAAACACCTTTTCATGTGAAATCTCTGAATGGAGAGGCACACATAGAGCAGAGCAACAATTTAAATGGTTCATTCTTGGCAAAATAACGTCACGGTTGAGTAAATTCTGCATTGTAAATTATTCTCTCTCAGATAATTTAGTTTTTTTTTTTTACAGTTTAAACCAAAAGATCTACTGCATGTGTATAAGAGCAGAGTGGAAACTAGAACTAAAACTATCTTTAATTTTCTGCTGCACTTTATACAAAATGAGGCACATGGCCTAACACTACTATTGCAATCCTCAGCTTTTGTGGCCTTTCATAAGTAATTTCGATGTTATAATGAAATTAAATAATGTTGATTAGATTGCTACTTTCATAAAGAAGTTTTCTACAGTTTTTGTTTTAATTTCAGTTTTGGATTTATCAAAAGCACAAAAGAACACAGACTGAACCAGGTGATCCATTTGTTCTTTATTTAGTGCTCTTGGAAGCTTTAATCCAACACAGTGTCATAATAATATCCTAAAAATAGAGATGTAAATGTCCTTTCTGTTTTTCTCCATCACGTGTGGAAAAATAAATAAATGAAAAAAAAAAAAACTTTATTTAAATTGTGTCAATCTTGACTCAAGGAGTCAGGATAAGAAAGAATCAACTCTTTGGGTAGACAAAACATCCACCATATACTGTTTAGATCCTGCGTCACAGTTTGTCTAACCTACAAAGCCCTCAACAACCTAGCTCCATCTTATATTCAAGTTCTTATTGTTCAATTTTTTTCCCCCAACAGAGCACTTTGCTCTCAGACTGCAGGTTTACTTGTGATTCCTAGAGTTTCCAAAAGCAGAATGGGAGGAAGATCTTTCAGTTATCAGGCTCCTCTCTTGTGGAACCAACTTCCAGTTTCTGTCCATGAGGCTGACACATTGTCCAGTTTTAAGACTGGACTTCCTTTTTGATAAATCCTATAATTAGGGTTGGATTGTTATGCTGCCTTAAGCTTAGACTACTAAGGACAAAATGACTTCATTTCCTTAAATGAATTGTTAAACTTGAATACTGTAGTTTTAATTTGATACTATTTCTATCTTAACATGTGATTCTTGACCTGCCATTGTGCATCGGTTCCTACTAAACCCAGCTGGTCGAAGCAGATGGTCACTTGTCTTGAATCTGGTTCTGCTAAAGGTTTCTTCCTCATGAGGGAGTTTTTCCTTTCCATTGTCACCTTCATGCTTGCTCAAGATGAGAGTTTTGTGATGAAGTTAAATTCAAAGCAATCTGCTCCTCAGATAAAGTCTTAAATTATTATTTTTACATATGAATGTTTCTGTTCAGTGCCCTGAGACAACTTCTGTTGTGACTTGGCGCTATATGAATAATGCTGATTTTAGACGGATTTTAGTCTGATTGAATAAACTGAATTTAATTGAATTATTAATAAAAAAACAAGCAAACAAACAAAATAAAAAAAACAATTGTCAGTAAAAAATAAAAACAAAAATCAGCCATTTCATATGATTTGAGTTTTGAAATAATCAAAATAGTCTTGAACATATTTGTGCTTGACTAAGATGTCTTAAATTGAGATGAATTTCACCAAACTGTATTTCGTTGGGTTTTTTACCCACTGCCACGAAATCACACAATCACCTATTTGTTTGCTTTTCTGTTTGTTAACAGAATATCTTATAAATGAACAGAGAAATGTCAATGAAACATTGAATGAAAGCAACCACTGGATGCACATTTACAGCTGAGTAACGTTTGGAGTCAATCGAATTCAAGATGGCTGACTCAGCTGAGCAGTCTTAGCAAATACAAAAATGGCTATGACTTAGTTTCATTATAATCGTTCATGAGATTGATTGCCAAGAACACATACCAGCAGTCTGAACGCTAACGGATCCCACATCATCTTTGTTCACAGCTATGACTTATGAGGTGGCAGACATGCACTCCTTCAACGAACACTACTCTTTTTTGGCTTTTAATGGTCTGTTCGACCTCTTCACATTAGACCTTTGGGATAGTTCAGTCTAAAGTAACTGGGATATCTGCTGTACTGATGTTAGTGTTATTTAATATTTTTTTTTAAATATTTTATCAATGCATCAATTCCCTTTCAATTTGGAAACTTTAATTATAGGGACTTGTGGTCAGCCCAGCAGCAACACTTGAGACAGAACTCACACACTTCTAAGATGAGAGAGCAGTACAATATTTCCACCATTGTCTCGCTGATGTCTGAAGTGGACAACATCCCCAAAGACTTTAGAAGGATACTTGGAAAGCAACGACTAATTGTATATTCAATATTCTTTTTATTTATTTAGTTTTCTTTACAAGCAAAGTCAGCACATCTTGAACCTCCCAGAGTATTACCACATGCTGGAATGAAAGATTTAAAGAAACCACGTTAAAATCTAAAATGTAAAACTTTTCTAAATGTAGCTTTGTGTTGTTTTTGAAGAATAAAGTACAGTAGTACTTAATCTTACACTGTCAGATGAATGACTATTTATTAACAGAATAATCATAATTTAATGTGATGAAAACACCACCTCTTTAGTGAAAAAGGAAGAACCAACACAGTCATGTTTAAACAGCCAAAATGCCAACAGAATAAAACAATTGAAAAACTGAAGGGGGTAGTTTTACCAAATGTTCAGATAAAGACATTAAATGATTTGAATGAGTTTTCTATCACATTTCATGCAAACTGAAAAACAAACACCAAAAACAAACTACCGGTAAGCTTTGTACTTTTTCAGCAAAGTTTGTTGGATATTTTCCCAACATTCAAGTCAGATATTAGATGCTCATACATTTTCCACATAGCCCCATGTAAAAAAATAAAAAAATAAAAAATAAAAACTACAGTATCATCATGATTATTTTAAACAACACCATTGTGTTTTTGATTACTTGGGAAAACTGTTAAATAAATCTCTATTGTGGGTTACATTTCCTCTGTATTGAATTTTCCTCACTGATTACTAGTGCCTTTGACTAATTGGTTGTCTTAATATTATTTTTTAAACAGAACGTCTGAGTCCTCCATTAGACATCCAGCTGGAGACGCTCAACTGTACGGCTTTCAGTGTGCGATGGAAGATGCCCCGAAGACACGTAAGCACAATCACTGGATACAAGGTAACCACAGAAACGCTTCTACATGAAGTAACATAATGTGATACATGTGTAAATCATCATGTACATATATATAAATGAATACACCTACCTACCTACCTACCTACCTACCTACCTACCTACCTACCTACCTACCTACCTACCTACCTACCTACCTACCTACCTACCTACCTACCTACCTACCTACCTACCTACCTACCTACCTACCTACCTACCTACCTACCTACCTACCTACCTACCTACCTACCTACCTACCTACCTACCTACCTACCTACCTACCTACCTACCTACCTACCTACCTACCTACCTACCTACCTACCTACCTACCTACCTACCTACCTACCTACCTACCTACCTACCTACCTACCTACCTACCTACCTACCTACCTACCTACCTACCTACCTACCTACCTACCTACCTACCTACCTACCTACCTACCTACCTACCTACCTACCTACCTACCTACCTACCTACCTACCTACCTACCTACCTACCTACCTACCTACCTACCTACCTACCTACCTACCTACCTACCTACCTACCTACCTACCTACCTACCTACCTACCTACCTACCTACCTACCTACCTACCTACCTACCTACCTACCTACCTACCTACCTACCTACCTACCTACCTACCTACCTACCTACCTACCTACCTACCTACCTACCTACCTACCTACCTACCTACCTACCTACCTACCTACCTACCTACCTACCTACCTACCTACCTACCTACCTACCTACCTACCTACCTACCTACCTACCTACCTACCTACCTACCTACCTACCTACCTACCTACCTACCTACCTACCTACCTACCATCCATCCATCCATCCATCCATCCATCCATCCATCCTCTTTACCAGCTGGTCATTGGTGCTCATGTCCATCCATCACTGTGTGAGACATGGGGGATAACCAGGCCAGGTCTCCAGTCCATCACAGGGACACATAGAGACAAACAACCATTCACTCTCTATTTCTCACTTATGCTTAGGGACAATTTAGAGTTACTGTACCAATCAGTCTAACATGCACGTTTTTGGTCTGTGGGAAGAAACTGGAGTACCTGGAGAAAACCCACGCATGCACAGAGAGAACATGCAAACGTCACCTAGAAAGGCTCCCGGACGTGATTCAAGCCGGTGACCTTCTCGCTGAGAGGTGGCAGTTCTACAAACTGCACCACCGTGCCATCACTTTCACTTTCATACTAATTGGATAAAATTCACATTTTTGTTGTTTCTAGCACAGTGAATATATTGTGCAAAACATACAGTACATATACTGTACAGTATACAGTATTTTCTGGTGTATAGGTCACACCTGTGTATAGGTCGCATTGTCCAATTATCACCAATAGATTGGAAAAATCCATAGATAGGTCGCATGTATAGGTCGCACCTACGTTTAGCTCTGCTGCAAATGTCTGCCACAGGAGCGCACAGCAAGGCTTTTAAGAAGATTAACACTTAAAAACAATTATTTGTTTGATAAAAATTATAGCAAATATATGTCTGAGCTGAACTTTTCCTTAATAAATGAACGTAATTGTGAAATGAGCTGGATTTAAAAATTTGTTTCACCGAAAGTGATAACAAGCCATATATAGGTCGCACCTGAGTATAGGTCGCAGGCCTTGAAAAAACTATAAAAAGGTGCGACCTATACACCGGAAAATACGGTATATATTTTTTTTTCTTCTTTCAGCTTCTCCCTTCGTCAGGATAGCCACAGCGAACTAGTCGCACGAACTAGTCACACTAGTTGCAAAACATAAAATGAATGTAGAAAAATATAATGAAAACGCAATACTGAAAATTATGTATAAATAAAACAAATAAACAAGAGATTTTCACTAAAAACATTGTTGGAATCTTTTTTTTCTTCTCAATGTAATGACAGAACCACTAAATCGCCCACTTTAAAAAAACAGAGCAAAGATAGGTATCCCTCTGAATAATTTTTTATTTTTATTTGACTGCAATTCAATACGATAATAAAAACGAAAATGTTGAGGAGAGACTTGGGTGCAAAAGAAACTGACAACTAAATTGGAGATTCACAGCAGGACAAAAAAATTGATTTGGTTCTTTAATATCGGAGCTCCGGCAAAAATTAATGTTCCCGGTTAGTTAGTGGTGCTAATTGGGCGTGCAAAATTAAAATGTTAACGTCACCGCTAGCTGGGAGCGCAGACAAGGCCCTACCAGCTGTATTTGACCTACCAGAGCGCGTTTCTTCCTCTTCCTCCTCTCTCTGCTTCAAGTGTCTCCAAAACTAATAAAAACAGCCTCACAAATCCACCCCACCCCCCACGTGAACTGTCACATTAATAACACTGCACTCGTATTCAAATTTTCTGTCGAAAAGCTAAAGAAAGATTGAATGCCCCACCACGGCGCGGCCAAAGATTGAAGACGTGTCTCATTGACATTGTTAAAAGTTTATGAAAATATATGAATTCTCAAACGTGGCAGGCCGCCGCGCAGCTCCACTCCCAACACTTCTGTTAGAGACCGCGGCTTTTAATCAAAATGATTGAATACCACGAGTTCGGATTCAGGGATTCTAATAGAGGACGGATAAAGTGTCACGGTCCAGAACTAGAAAACCCACACGGGATCACACAAGCATGCATAAAACACTTTCGACATTCTTTTTTAACTCCATGTTCCTCATTGGTAGTTGTCTTGTTTTCCTCTGTTTGGGAGTGATTCTGCAGAGGACAGAAGGGCGACTGTTAGCCTGTTGGCTCAGTTTTCCTTCTTTCTGGAGATGTATCTGGGTGACAGACATATGGCACAGTCACGTGCACAAGCTCATTCATAGACATGAACATTTAAGTCCTCATGGAAAATGTCACAGGTGAATAGTAGCCGACTGACAGCTGTCTACGTTGGTCTGCATGTTTGTGTTGGACTGTTTCTACGGTAACAAATGGATGAAAAAAGACATCTTAACTCAGTTGTGATAAAAAGCAACAGAACCGAGGACTACATGTCGTCTACAGTCATGACTCATAATGACGAAGGAGCTAAAGAAAATCATCCACGTAGGCTTCTTTGGTAGGTTTACTGACATATTTGAAACATGACCCACACGATACACAATACAACAAATTAACAAATGTACAATAAAACAGAATAATAAAAATGGTAAAATAAACAAAATCAAAACAAGAAAATGTACAGGTAACCCCCGACCTACGACCCCATCGACCTGCGAACCACGGGACTTACGAACATATCATATTTAATAAAAATATGAATTAAAAAAAAAAAAAAAATTTTTTTTTTTTTTTTTTTTTGTGTTTAAATGTTCTTAATTTCATGTGTACATCACTTTGTTGCAGCTCTGGTTGTTTTAAAGGCTTTATAAATAATAATTATGATAAAAAAGATCATTTCTGATCATTTTTGAGCAATTTTTGAGCAATTTTGGGAAACAGGAAGTAGGTCTTCAGTTTACACGGTCACAAATTAATGTAGAACACCGGACGCTATTTAAGGTTCAGTCACTGGGGTCTCCGGTCACAAATTAATGTAGAACACCGGACCGGACGCCATCTTAGGTTAGCTGCCGAGAGCTGGACGAAGACTGGTGACCAGGATGGCTTCATATGGATTAATTACTAGCTGGAAACGTCTCTGTGAACTTTGTGGATGTCTCAGGCAGCGGATTTATCGCCGATCGTGCCAGGCCGCCGTGCGAACACCTCCGGCCGGCCTGGCTACACCTCCGGCCTGGCTAGCTCCAGAGCTAACACTGGAGCTAACACGGGAGCCGGCCTTTTGAACACTGGTGACCAGGATCGCATCATGTGGATTAATTACTAGCTGGAATAGCTCTGTGGACGTCTCAGGCTGGAGCAGCGGCTGGAGCAGGAGCTGCAGATTGATCGCGCCGCCGCTCCAACACTAGCTCATGGCTTGGCTAGCAGAAGCTAGCCAGCTAGCTAACACAGGCCTGGAGCAGCTGCGGTGGCCCGCGCTGCTCGGCCCGAAAACAATCAACGCATGGCAACCTAAGATGTCGGCTTTGACCATCTCAAAGTAAGAAAATATATTTTTATTTATTCTGTAAATGTGAATAGCAATGTTTAACATTACAGTACACTACTTTACATGCTTAAATGTGTGCGCGCGCTCCGTTAGCATGATAAATAAAGGTTGAATGAATGAATGAATGAATAATTTTTTTTTTTAAATATAATTTTCACCCCCTACCTACGAACGGATCGAGCTGCGAACCGTTCTTAGGTCCCGATCTCGTTCGTAACACGGGGGTTCCCTGTATAAAATTAACAAGAGTACCACATGTGGCACAGGATATGCCTGTTGGTAAACTTTTGTACTAAAATCTATAGCAATGATCCAGTCTAGTAAAGAACGTCAGTAAAGGGGTAGCTGTGGCTGAGTGGTTAGAGCAGTTGTCCTTCACTGCAATAGTTGAGGGTTTGACTCCACCAGCTGTCACATGTTGAAGTGTCCCTGGGCAAGACACAGAACCTCCCAATGTCTCTGATGTGTGTCCCATCAGTGTATGAATGTGATCTAAAGCACTGATTGTTCATTGTAAAGATCAAGTAGAGTTACCTTTTACATTTGTTTCATAAATGCAATAATCAGAAACCAAATCCAGACCCCCCCCCCCCAATTTTTTTAAATGTAATGAGCCAGATTGAAGTACCTGCAGGACAAAAATGGCCAATGGGCCGCCAGTTGAATACACCTGTTGTAATGCGCTTTGAGTATCTTGATAAGATAGAAAGGTGCTACATAAGTACAGTCCATTTACCTTGGATAACATTTAACCTTGATTTGTGACCTTGATCTTGAAGCTGGGGTGATGAACAGTGTATGCAGCTCTCTGTTTAGTGATGACATGTTTAAGACATGGATCAGTGGATGGATCAGAAGTTATGATCTGGACAAGAGAAAGTGTACAGGACATCATCTCCTCAGCTCCAAGCTCTGCCGGTCACCACGAAAGATCCTCCGTGTTGCTGACCCACAGGAGCACGCGAGGCTGTAGTGGGTAGACCCCGGCCTCGCATGCTCCTTTAGGTCAAACCCCGAGCCCTGGCAGATGGGCAGACCTGAACGAGTCTGGGACAGAGTGTGGAAACAATTTAAAAAAAAACATTTTATGTATTAAAAAAAGTATATATTTTTTCAATCAGTGAAGATTAAAAAAATTAATAAAAGATGCCAGCTTTACCATGAAATCCTGTTTTCACTTTAATGAATTTATTAAATAATCTGCTAAACCTCAGAGTGAGGAAGTCTTTCGGACGAAAGACGAAACGTTTCTACTAAATATATCAAATGATGAAGAAAACGTATACAATTTTAAATATAGATGCTTTTGTAGAATCTGGTTCATCAGAGATTTAATGGTGAACTAAAGTTCATTAAAAGTTCATCAGCAGGATTTAGATTGTTTAATTTGATCATTTTAATAGCCTGTATTCTTTTTAATTTACTAGAAACTTCAAAATAAATTCTCACCCTGTACTGAAACCTGGCACGTGACGTCAATTTGAACCCCGCCCACTGGAACCGGTACTGAAAGTATAATGGAAACACAACTCGTACCGTGCCGAACTGAACCGTGCTGTACCGGTACTAACGATAAATGGAAAAGGGCCATATGTGTCCCTGTGATGGACTGGAGAACTGTCCAGGGTGTCCTCCGCCTCTCACACCGTGATAGCTGGACATGGGCACCAGTGATTCCCATGACCTGAGAAGGAAGAAGCGGGTAAAGATAAAGGATGGATAAATGGATGGATGGAAAACAGGTGGGCTTGAATAAGTGTTTTAAAGTGGACAATGATGAGGCCTGTCTACAGTTAAGGAGCTCTAGTCCAGGGACCTTTTTTTGGACCTACATGTAGATTCAGCCACACACCAAAACAAAAGTTGACACGTTGCTAATTTTTCAGGTTATCCAGCTCACAACGTTTACGTATAGACATAATAGGTGGCAGCCTTCTTGAATTTTGAACTTTATCACGCCTGGATGCAGACACCTATTTTTTGAAGTTATTGAAAAACAGACGGAGGGAGGGCTTTTCGTTCTTCAACGGGACAGTAATTGATTGTGGGAGGTACTCTGTGTTGGATGTTTTTATGTTCTTGCGTGTAGAGTTATTATTTTTTACAAAAGCTTTCAGCAGTTCAATACATTTCTGAGTAAACAATCAGAATAACCAGCGACAATGCCCTCACGTAACAACTGATCTGTGATGTTTACTGCCTCTTTCTTGCATCGTCATGTGTGTTTCCATACGTTCCTACGTTGAAGTGAAGACAGCCGGAGACAGGTGAGGGTTACTTCCTGTAGCAGGTGGCAGCTAAGCACCTGCAGAATCTCTTGTAAGGCTAGAAGCAAAGGGAAATGAAGACGAGCACGCAGAGTAACAAACAGTGACACATTACTTACTGTCACCTGCACATTTGCTTATCCTTATCTGCACAGATAGATATCTTTGCTTATGTGGCTCAACCCATCATCTGTATATTTAATCTTGCATCATACTGGCAGAGGAGGTGT
>JBBPBX010006754.1:0-55837 GCA_038048925.1 Garcialebias charrua
TTTTGTGTTCCTACCTCTCTAAAAGCAATCCCTGCTGAATGTTTTAATGCATGAACTGAAGACCAGTTCAGATGTCATCAGGCTTGTGATCAGTGGCCAGCCAAGTTTGAGGAGCATCAACAGCAGCACCTGACACACTTCATCACCTACGCCTCATGCACGAGGGGAGCGCGCTCGTGCTGGGACAAAGTACAGCCCTATCGGATCTGTTGGCATGTTTTGTGTGCACAAGAGCGCTCCCTGTCCTCGCCACAAAAGCCAGACTTCCACAGCGCTCTTCGGCAAACATGCACGACCTAATGCTGCGGCTGCAAACCAGCTCGCGCGCTGCAGCGTGTGGGAAACATGGACATGAAGTGAGCAGCTGCCAGGCCTGCGTGGTGGGCAAGTGTGTGTGATGGCTGAGAACACACCAGTCTAGATACTGAGAAACCACAGCGCTGATTAATGACGACTTTATTGCTTTCCTTGGAGCTACAGAGCAGGCAGTAAAGTCCATTTATGAAGCTACAATAAACTGATGATTAGACTAAGAATTAGAAACAGGAGCTAAAAACACTGAACTTTTTAACATCAACAGCTACTTCCTTTTAATTGTCAAAAATATAGAGTGTCATTAAATCTACTGGCACATAAATATACAGAGCTGCTGTGGAACAAGCAGCTAGACCAGGGGTCTGCAACCTGCGGCTCTGGAGCCACATGTGGCTCTATGGTCCCTCTGCAGCGGCTCTTTCAAGCTTTGACCAGAACTGAATTGGTTGTTATAAAAAAACAACAACAACAACAACAACAACAACAACAACAACAACAACAACAACAACAACAACAACAACAACAAAGACTAGTTTTAGCAGTTTTTGTCTAATTTCATTGGCAAATACAGTATGTGGATATTGGAACAAGTACAAGGAGTAAAACTTTAACTTTATGCTTTATTTCTATACGCAATTTATTTTTTCCACAATTAAAAAAACTAGGTTTGTATTGTTCACAGTTTTTATTAATTAAAAAACCCTTGCTTTAAATAAAAAAATTGTTTTCATTTGTCCTAAATTGTAAAAATAGAAATTATTAGTTGCTTTATTTTTATAATGTCACCCCTAGTGGCCACAAAAGCCCCTTCCAACAAACCTAAAGCGGCCCATGGGCCACAAGTTGTTAACCACAGTTGTAGCGTGTTGTTGCAGCTCTGAACACTTTTAATTTCGTGACCAAAGGCGTAAAATGGCTCTTGATTGTAAAGGTTGCAGACCCCTGAGCTAGACTAACAGATTCTTCCAGTTCGACTGAAGCAACAAATTTAACCTTACAGTGATTATTGTAAATTAAATCTGTGCCAGGCAGCAACTTATAAAAAAAAGTTTAGTAGTTTTTCTGTTCTCATCCTAAGTGTTTTCTTGTACCGTTAACCCTATGTTAACCTTGCATGTGACAAATAAAACACAACTTGAAACTTGTAGATACCGGTAATAGTATTTTTTTAGTACGGTATTCATTAAATTGAAAGAGCATGTTTAAGAAAAAAAACAACGTTTTAAACAGAAGACTAAATGAAAACAAACCAGAAAAGGGGGTCAGCGTCACAAAGAGGTTGGAAGGTGCCAGAACAGGATGTGAATGAGGTAAACCGTACTGAAGAATAAAAACTCGTAAGTGCAGAATTACGGTACATATGTGTGAAACATGACAAGGAGAAAGCTACGTCTCCTTTGTGCTTGCTCAGGATGGGAGACTGTGATGAAGTGAAGATTCAAAACATCTGCTGCTTCCTTAGATAGAGAACTTTTGGCTTTTCGTGTATGAATGTTTCTGTTCAGTGCCCTGAGATGACTTCTGTTGTGACTTGGAGCTATAGAAATAAACTGAATTGAAGTGAATCAAAGTTGGAGTGATGTCCTGACAAAATATAGTGAAAGTTCACATCCTGGCTGCAGAGGAGAATGTCAAACCTGGTTCTTCCAAACAGTACAACTTGACTGTGTTTGTTTGAATGGATTGTCACAGAGACAGAAGGTGGTCGCCAAATTAGAATAGCATGGATTTATTCTTTGTCAGATTACACAACAGATTTAAGGGACGTGGGGTCAAGGGGCTTGACATTGTAAACATTTGGAAAAAGATAAATGAAATAAAATCTTCAGTAGGATTTTACAGACTACTGCTGCATAGTAAATATTCTGGCAACTGTGCATATCATCTCACATTTCTTCTATTTTAAGGCTGGTTTAATTGCAAACATACTTCATAAAAGTGGAATTCACTGTACTGAAACTGTAGGCGACTAGTTGGTGACTCAAACTTGACTCAAAATTGTAAATGCACAAATTTCCGTTGCAGTCTCACTTATTTTTGTGTGACCAAGTGCCCAGTGAGTTTTGCGGCTGCTTTCTGCACGGCCATTTTTTTTTCTTTTTGATATGCACACAGCATGGAAATCTGCATTCTAGGCTACTCACCAACTAGGCGCCAGCTGTCACAGCACAGAGACAACACTTTAAAGGGATAGTCTTCAAAATATAGCGGACATCTTTGTCTTTTGAGTGACCCGTTACTTAGGCCCATTGAAGTTTCAATGTCCTGTCAAACAGTAGTAGCAGCCATCAAGAGTACCTGATTTTAGATAAAGGTTGTTAGTGAAAGACCAAAAGTGCCTGCAGGTTTTTACAGGCATCTGTATTTCGAGATCACCTGAAAATTCTCCAAGTTCAAATCTCTATCTCAGTAACAACATTTATTTATTAACCTTTATTTAACCAGGCAAATCCCATTGAGATCACAGAGCTCTTTTGCAAGGGAGGCCTGGGTCTGAAGGCAGGCATTTAGTATTATATCTGAAGAACAAAAGGATATCAGAGTTCAAAAAAGGCGATAACAAGCATTTACTACATAAGGTCTTAGATCACTAATAACTTAAATGAGCCATGAATATACTTTTTTTTTAATTTAAACCTTTATTTTACCAGGAAAGAAAGCCATTGAGATTATTACAGTAGTCCCTCGCTACTTCACGGTTCGTTTTCCACGGACTCGCTCTATCGCAGTTTTTCAAAATAAGATTGGACATGGCACACAATTGGCTGATTGATGGATGAGTCGCACGATCGGCATGGGATTTTTATTTAAAATAATTTAGCACCTGCTACACCTCTGTGCAGTCCACACTGCAGGAGAAACTTCCTCCTGCGGCTCCTCCTTCCTCCTCTGTGATCTCCGTTCTGCTGCAGAGAAGTGGGCGTGGCCAAGAGCGCAAAGTGCAGCCGTGGCTCAGAGGAGGCAGAGAGCTGAAATCATGACATGCTGTGTTATTTCAGAGTGCTTAAAGTTTAGAAACATTGTTTTGAATATTGCAAGAGTGTTGAAAGGGTTTGTAAATGAACTACTACTTACTGCTTGTACTACTACAGTATTCCTACTTCGCCGTTTTCAATTATCACGGGGCTTCAGGGTACAAATCCCCTGCGATAAGAAGGACTATTGTAATATCTTTTACAAGGATGTCCTTGGAAATATAAACCAGTGTTTCCCCTACCATTATCCAAGGAGGGCACCCCACCCTGTCAACAGAACTGAGCGCCCTGCCTATCAAAATGTCCAATGTTCCCCCAACTCTTGTTGACAACTTCCAGCATTGACATAGCGCTAAGCTAGTGGCGTGTAATACAGACCCGTTAGCTAAGAAGATACAGATGTAGCGCTCCGCTTCTCACACGCCTCCCCCCCCACAAAAATTCCCTAAGAGATGAGTGCCGAGGCTGTGACCTAGGGGAAACGTGAACTGTGCGGTACCGTAATTGTCTCCAATTTTAAATGAGTTATTAGTGGGAGTTGTGTATCAGCGCTTTCCTGCACAGAAACATTATCACCCACCTTCTGCCTCACGTTCACATTAAAAGCAGATCTCAACTCACTTTGCTTCAATTTTTTTAATTTTGCCCATAGGTTTCAAGGAACTCCCGTATCTGTTGCATCTGCCTCAAAACTCAGGTTCTCAGGTATTTTATAATGTCACATTCCCTGCAGCGATAGTTTGCACTTCAAAATGAAATAAAAAAAAGGCCAAACCCCAAGCTGTGTGCAGAGTACAACAGCAGACTGTGAATCCCTGCTATTAAAAACCCAACCTGTCTGTTGCATGAGCTGATGGACACAGACATCACATGCAATTCATCTCTGGTTGACTTTTTGTTTTTTTTTCTTCCACAGCTATTACGTTGGTAGCGTGCATCATTTCCAGTATTAGACAAAAACCAGATACAGTTGGTGGCTCCACATCGAAGTTAGTGAGTTAAAAAGCCTTCAGAACAGCTTGTCAGAACATGATGTTCGTTAATCAGATTTGTGGGATCTCACTTGAGATTCTCCTGTGCCTCTCTGGGTGTCTTGTCATCTTGTCGGCTGCTGTCACAGCCACAAGATCATTTAATCGTCTTTCTTCTCTTGCCTCCTTTCCTCCCACTCCTCTCTGCTCTTCGGCTATTAACTGGAAAATGGCTGGGGCTGCTTTCTGATCTACCATACTCTCGTTTATCTCTCCTTTCCATCACACGGTGTTCGTTCACTCCGATTGTCCACGGAGGCTCCCCACCAGTCCATCTGCTACAAACAGAGGGTCACAGCTTGGTAAGGAAACAACAAGGTGATCCAGTGAAGATGTAAGCAGAGTCAGTACTCATGGGAGTGAGGAGACAGACCAGCGGTGACCTGTGCAGTGACAGGGAGGAAGGACAGAAGTGGAAGAAGAGGTGGGGTCAAGTGGGGCTAAACTCCTCCATCACTGAGAATCGTCTGCTATGTAGCACCTTGTGACTGCTTTTATACACATTTCTCCTGGCGACATTCTTAGTAAGTGTTAAATTCCTGCGACATCCTTGTCCATTTAACAAACTTCAAGACTTTATCAACAAATCTAGTTTTTTTTTTTTTGGGAAGAATAATTTACAGTGATCAAATAAAGATGACAATAGCAGAGGGGGAAAACAGGCTTTTCTTCCTGAATGGGACAATTAGTATGCGAACAACAGCATCTCATTAAATTCTACACTATCTGTATCCAGGCACGCCAGCAGACACATTTATGGCATTTTGTTATAGCAAACACTAACAAAGGCAGTTGCCATGTAAACCTAAAGGGACATCATTCAGATTTTTTATTCTGCTTTCTAAGTTGTAATAAATAATGTCCCTATAATTCTTTCCATCATGGGATTATGGTGCTCCAGGCCCATTTTCTGCATTAGCAACACTTTCATAGAATTATAGACTTTGTTGTTTATCCACTGTTGTCGCCTGAATTGATCCTGTTCTCTGAATGTGTTCACTGATGACAATTATTCCCCAGCATCTGGCATGACGTTTCGGTTGTCCCACTTGTTTGCCTGAAGCTAAGTTTTCTCTAATTATTTCAGCGTGTCGTTACACTGGTTTTGTCGCTGCTTGTGAAAAAGAAAAACCTGTCAGGACGGTAAAAATCACTCATGAAAGCTCAGCTTCCTGGGCTGGCAACTTAAACATCTACAATTTCAAAGGTAAAGTGAAACTTGATCTGGGCCGAGTCAAAAGTCGACAGCAGGCCACAGGATCACAGGGTGGACGTGGAAAAAAAGAGCGTAGCTGCAGAAGTCTAACATTCCTCAGATATTTGTAGGGCTTGGCTGCCGCCGCTCCAAGAACTGACCTTCCGTTTAGCAGACTTACACATCCTCTACACTTCCTCTGAGAAAAAGAAAAGCACTCCTGACTGTTTTGCTGTAGTTTACAGTCGTCATCTCTAATTTGCCTTGTACATAAATATCTGCCACTGGTGGCGGCTTGTTATTGTGAAGCGGGGCATGGAGACGTGTTTTGACTGATCATGTGCTGCCACAGTGACAAGGCGTGCTGGCACGGCCACGGCTTCTGGAAACACATTACCAAACGATATTTCTGGAAATAACGCTTACAGTAATAGGACACAGCATGACCACAAGTGATGTACTTTTACTACAAACACTGATATGAGAGACTTACTAAGAACTCTGTTAGGCCTTTTCAGGAAACGAGCAAAGGGGCGATGTTTGTGCAGTTACTTTTATCATATCAAACTTTATCAGAAAAAAGTGAAACAGCAAATAACACCCAATGGACTTTTAAAATAAATGTGCATTAAGTTGAGAACAAACAAAAAACCTTTCAAATTAAAGCCATATTAAAGCTGAACTGACATCATCTTGTAACTACTGTATGCATCATATTGCACTACATATATATGTTTCATCATTCAACTATGTTCGTTTTTGCAAACAAACTTATAAATATATTTAATTTTGATTTTAAATTGATTTTAAACTTTGCGCCGTGTTTATTCATGCCCGCAGCCCCGCACATGCGCAGCCGGACAGAGTTGGAATAGGCCCCGCCCCTTCATTTCAAAATCAAAACAAATTTAGTAAACTCTGCTTAACAAGATAAGCACACTCTATATTTTAGTAAAAAAGTACAGTAAACTTATTTGTATTTAGTAATGAGACAACATTTTTACAAAACATAGAAGAAGAATTAATGATTACTAAAAAGTTTAAATACAATTGATATCAGGGTTAAGAGTGTGGGAAATCCGATTTCACGCGAACGCAACATATGTGACGTATGGAGACGTAGAAGCAGTCTGCGTCTGTCAGCAGCTCGCCTTATTTATTCATTTTTTACTTTTTTTTTTTTTTCATTCAACCTTTATTTAGTCAGGTAAATCTTATTGAACCTCATGGGCTCATTTACGAAAGCGACCTGCTAAAACTAAAGAACGATGAACAGCAATGGTAGAATTTCCTTAAACAATAAACAAACAATAAACAATAGAAAACAAAAAAGAGAAAAAAACAAAAGAAAGAAATACATTTTTTTTTTTTTTTTAAACAAAGTATCAAAAAACGAGCAAAACATAAGGTAGACGTATAAAATCAAAGACAGGAACAAATCTGCATTGGTTTTTGCCAGGATTCCAACAGATTCTGAAAACCATTTAGAGAAGTCAAGGTCGAGAGCTTCAGATCTTTTTGTAAGATATTCCATGAAGCAGGAGCGGAGTAGGAGAAGGCCCTTTTTCCAAGTTCAGTCCTCACTGATGGAACACTGCAGGTAATCATGTCCTGAGAGCGCACGCTGTAGCTGCACTCACGTAAAGACATGTAGGAGGAGATGTATGAGGGCAGCAGACCAAGAAGTGATCATGAAAATGACAAATACTTGACAAATGCTGTTACGTTGTGTCGCCTTTGGGTGTTCTAATATCATCAGTGAACAAGTGAGCCTTTTCACTTTCCCAAAAGAAGAAATACTTCATCTGGGAATGGAATAAATAAAGCTGCCACCCCCCTCGGAGCCTCCTCGCTTCCTGATAAGGTAAAAATCAAATAAATACGGGTGCAGACCTAAATTAGAACCTGCTGTTTCTTGTTCATCTAACTTTCTGCTTCCCAAACTGAAGACATGTAGCTCAAATATTCACTTAGATTGATAAATTCGTCGGGTTTTAAATTGTCCGTCCTTATATGTAAATGCAAAACCGGAGCCCTCTACGTCTCGTTACGTCACATATGCTGCGTTCGCGTGAAATCGGATTTCCCATGAATAAACACGGAGCAAAGTTTAAAATCAATTTTAAATCAAAATTAAATATATTTATAAGTTTGTTTGCAAAAAACGAACATATAGTTGAATGATAAAACATATATATGTAGTGCAATATGACGCATAGTTACAAGATGATGTCAGCGCAGCTTTAAAACCAGTTGGGGTGTTCTGCTCGAGAGAGAAACAATAATAATGGTCTAAGAGGAAAAAAGAGCAGAGCCTGGTAAACAGCAGTGAATCAGAGAACACATTTCCACGGTGATATATAATCTCTCCTACTGTCTAGCCACCTGACCACTGGGAGACAACAGCCCCGTCTGCTGCCAAAGTGACACAAACACACACACTGTGCAGCAACACACACCAGTTAAAGCACCAGCGTGTGGTTTCTACAGGAGAATGGATGCTGGGGGAAAAACACTTCAGTAAAACTCTGAAGCTCCTGCTCTTTCACACATGCAGAACTCCATTACTTTGAATTGATTTCCCTCTGCCACAAATAGAGAGGAGGCGGAACGCTTTTATAAATGTCAGATTAAAACTTGGAAGGAGGAATAGGAAGAGATAGGAAAGCATGTCCATAAAAAGAAGAGAAACCTGATCCACCGATGCCTGGTCAAAACCACACGTGGATGCTGCCGGAGCCGAATAAAGATAATTCTGACCCGGACGGCAGGTCAGGTTTCAGGTGGCTTCTCCGTTCAGGCTGCGCCACGCACTAAAATCACCTGCTGTCAGTCAACGAGTCTGCCTGGTGCAGATAGCTTTACTGCTCTTTAAAATATGTATTTTTGTTAAGCTCATGTGTGCATTCACAGAATCACTTTGTTACTGAATCACAACTCTGATGCAGCATTTGGTGGACACTGCTGTGGTGTGATGTGTTCTGTAAACACTGAGATAAACAGACATGCTGTTCACACATGTGCACAACACAAGAACTACCATATTTTCTGCCATACAGGCCACTCCGCCCTACAAGTCGCATCTAGGGATGCACCGATACCAGATTTTTGAGAACCAAGTACAAGTACAAGTACTTACATTAAAGTACTTGCCGATACCAAGTACCGATACAAGTACTAATTAATATTTTTTTTTATCATTCTAATTAACTTAAACTGTTTATTTTCATTAGACACTTCAAACATAAATAAACAAAGTACATTACTATTGGTAATCTGTAAAGTATGTCCAAACTTGTACAAAAAAACAAAATGTTTTACATTTGAACTCTTACATAGTCAATGAAATGAAATGAAACTGGTATCGGGTCCTGTAGTATCGGAGCCCTTTTATGAGTACAAGTACGAGTAAACGCACATGGTATCGGACCGATACCCGATACTGGTATCGGTATCGGTGCATCCCTAGTCGCATCAGTCCAAATATATCTAATAAAATGGAAAAACCCATAAATACGTCACATCTATTACGCGTCATGGCTGACAACACAGAAATGTGGGCCGGTGTTGTGCCAAAAATCGATTGTCTGCCAAATGGCAGCTGTGGGAACAAGCACAGGAGGACTTTGACAAGAATTTAACAAGATTAACACTTAAAAACAATTATTTGTTTGCTTGAAATCATAGTAAAGGTGTGTCTCGGTGTAACATTTCCTTAATAAATGCACTTTGACGGTCAAATCAGCTGCATTTCAAAAGCCGATATGCGGAAGTAGGCGCGTGCACGGGAGGACTCGCTGTGCATTTCTTTTAAATTTAACAAGATGACCACAATTGTTTGTTCAAAATTATAGTAAAGGTGTGTCTCAGTTTAACTTTTCCTTAATAAATGCACTTTGACGGTCAAATTAGCTGTATTTCAAAAGTATTCGCTGATTCTGTGCTCTGGGAGAAAATCAGGAAGGAGGAACGCTGCGCATTTCTTTGAAATTTAACAAGCTAAGCACCTACAACAATTACTTGTTTGCTTGAAATTATAGTAAAGATGTGTCTCAGTTGAACTTTTACTTAATAAATGCACTCCAATGGTCAAATCAGCTTCATTTCTCTGGGGAGGCGCAGTAAAAATGAAGCTGATTGGACGGTTGCTCCAGGTGAGCTGGACGAAGGTGGCAGGCTATGGCAAGCCAACTGTGTCATTAATAGACTTTGACCTATTACATGACACAACGGCATGCCATACTTTTCAAGTGTTTTCTAGCAGCTGAACATTTTAGTGTTCAATATTTTCAGTCAGAATGAATGAAAACTGTCATATCTCAGCCAAAAATTGTTTTATAAATATGGGAGAAAAAAAATCATAAATAAGTTGCTTAATTGTGTATAAGTCGCAGGGCATTCAAACTATGCAAAAAAAATATATGAATTTTAGGCTGAAAAATACGGTAAGTATTCCATCTCTTTTTACTAGCCTATTGCGTATGCCACTTTACCTCTATACCAATATCAACTACCTCATACATATACTGTGTACATTAACTTCATATGCTGCTTTGTCACTCTTTTACAAATGTCAATGCTAGAACCTTCATTTTATTTTATAGATATACTTTTTATACTTTTATACTACTATGAAAAAACTCAGGACAGTATTGCACTTTTATTATTTCATTTTATTATTTCATTATGCTTATGTTTATTAAATGTTTTAGTGTTTTAGTGTTTAAATGGTTACTGTTGCACCGAGGGACAGAGATAAATGCAATTTCAATCCTGTGTATGTCCTGTACATATTGCAGTTCTGACAATAAAGTTGACTTTGACTTTGATCTCTAAAATCCCATTCAACAATTTCAAGTCAAAGTCAACTTTATTGTCAATTTCCACTTACAGATAATATTGTTCATGTTTCTACAATTATATCTGCTTGTCTGTTTCAAAAGAAGAACAAATTATAAGAAATTTAACTTAACGCTGACGTGTAAGTTTTGCGTTTCCAGCCTGATCTGGAAACCAAAACTGAAACCTGCAGCTTTTTTCTTCTTGCACCTGAGTTTCCAGTTTCTTAAACTTTTTAAGAATGCAACACATTGATGTACAGAGACAAAGTGAAAAGACTGAAAACACACCAAAAAGGATTCGTTTTAAATCATCCATCTGTCTGAACCTCTAGATTAAAAGGCACCACTACCACAGGAATCACAGTTTCTTGGAAAAGGACAGAAAGGAAGGGATGAGTTCAGAACGAGGGAGTGACGCCTGATGGATTAAATATGATGACTTCTTCAGACGTTTACTCTGCCTCGTGGTGTGCCACAACCTTTGAAGGAACACATCTGTCCCCGTTGCTGCCCACAAATTTCACTGTGGACACCAAAATGAGTTTCCTCAGAGCAACAATACATAAAAAGACAATAACTGTTAACTTGGTGCTCGCGGGGTCTCTTGCTGGCATTAGAGGAGATGAGGAAGGCGTTCAGGGGTAGAAAACATTGACTCTTAAAAGGTGCAACAAGTTTTTATTCTCATTGACAACATTCCTAATCTCACTGCATGCAATGCCAGAAAGTCAGAACAATTTATCTACAGGAACTAATGACTTGTTTAAATATTATTTAACCAAAGGTAGTATAAATAAAAGGAGGTGCACTTTGGCTGACAGACTAAATTTTCAAATAAAGAAAGACAAAAGGAGCTTGTACAAACTGCAGTGTTTCTGAAATCAGTGGTAAGAGTTTGTTTGAAACATTAGGAGGACTAAGTAACATTAATAATCCATAACTGTGCAGCAGTTAAGCTGTGAATTGTATAAATAATAAATATTGGGATTCTCCTTTAAGAGCCATATTTATCTTTTGGACAGACTCTCTCCAGCAACATGATATATCCAGAGCGCCAAGTCACATGGTCCCGTCTCCCAAGAGTTCCTGTTGCTACAGCGACTGACGAACTGTAAGAAAACCAGCGGGGTTAAGAGTTGAAAACCGGGGGCAGGTGTTGACTTGCGCTGCTGCTGCTGCTTTGTTTGCACAGTTGCATGCAACATGTTGCGTCGGCACTTTCTCTCGTCTGCAGCACTTGCGCCTCACACCAGCAGTTCAATAAAGAGAAGCTCGTGAGCGGCGAGCTGCAGGGCCGCCCTCGTGCATGTTGATCATCGAGGAGCATGTCTGCGTACCCATCTCCTTGTGTTGTGCTGGGAGCAGCGAGGGGATAAATTTAGCATTTTAGCCCCCGTCTGGAGGCAGTGGCCCTTTATCCCGCACTGTCCTACTTATCACTGCTCTCGCCTGCCACCGGGACTCGCACATTAACCTACCAGCGTTCCACAGCAATCACCGCTGCTCTTTGTTACGGGGGGGGTTGAAGCAGACATCTGCATGCGCTCACGCACACATTTGTGAATGTTTAAACATGTTTACCATTTATTCCCCCGTGCAATCTAAGCTGTTGCACAGTGGCCTCATTTTTTAACAGCTTGATACGTTGCTGCTTCTTACCATCAGACGACGACAGCAGCAACAAAACGCGCAACAGAATACGCACATATGTAAATAGAGCAGAGCGGCAATCTGAGGCTCCAGTGATTGCAGAGCGGCTGGAATACATTACACATCTTGTAAATAACACGTTAACGCCACAACACATGCCGCGCACATCTAAAACAAAAACACCCTTTTTGTCCAAATCAAGCAGACATGAAAGCAGGCAGAATTTAACGTTGCTCTGAATTTCACCGACGCAGACAATTAGGAACAAGTTGACAAGTTGGTCTGCCTGAAGGCGGCCAATAGACCGTCAGCATCCCGCTTCGCCTTGAAAACGCACAATCCCAGGGTGCATTTCCCTGCTGCCATAACAACTGAGAGGAGCGCTCCCTCGCTTGTTCCCACACTCCCACCCTCCCTCGTGCTCTCTCCCGCTCCTTCTCTGTGTCTCCTGTCGGCGGTCCACCTAGCTGTGGAAGGTTGGCAGAAAACAACGGAGCTGCACGACTTGGTCCTCCAGACAAAGAGAACTAGCAGCAGCTGACTCAACATGTCAAACAGCAACAAAGACTTACAGGTGGCTCAGCTGTTTCCAGTAAGGACTTCTAAAAACTAACGTATAAAACAAGCACAAGAGGGGATCACATCGTTGATTCATCAAAATACAAATTTAAAATAATTAGCATTAAAAAGAGAGAAGCAAATCCCATGTAGTTTTGGAATCAATTGGTATTTTAATGGTTTTAGAACGTGAAAGTTTAAATTGATGTGTACAGCTTAGGGCTGAACGGTTTTGGAAAATAATCCAATTGCAATTTTCTTTCTATAAATTGCAATTGCGATTTAAAACACAATTCTTTTTTTAATATCTTCTCAAGTATTTTTCAAAAAACAGAAGCAATAAATCAATCTGTTTTCTAATAAACAACGTCAGATTTATTTAAAGCAGATTACAATAAAGCAAACAAATCTATGCCTTTTTCTTTTGACCATTTCTATTTTTTCTTGTTTCATAAACAACATAATAGTAAACATGTTAAGTGAACTTCCTAACTGCTGTCTGAACTTCACATGACAGTTAATAAGTAAATATTAAAAATTAGATACAAAACAGTTTGGTCAGTGATCCCTGTCGGCTGATACTTTGCTTACTTGAAGCTGAAGCACAGGTTGTTGTCATTCTCGCCATGCAACCATCATAAATGTCCTTGTGGTGTTTTTATAAGTGTTCATAAAGATTTGTGTCACGTGACCAGGCAAATTGCAGCCTTCGCGATTAGAAAATCTCATTTTATCATATTGCAATATTATTGCAAATGCAATTAATTGTTCAGCCCTAGTACTGCTTACCAAAGACAACAGGCTAAATGGAGAAGCATGGAAGGGGAGGGGTGGAGGGATGATGTAAGTGTTTGGGCACAGTCTGTTGAGGTTATGAACACTGTCAGATGACTACACCCCCCACCAACCGGTGACTTCGGATGCTGCACACCAGTTTTTTGATGATCAGTGGGGCGTCCGATGTTTTCCACCTGCAACCACGATTTGAGCTGCGCACCCAAAAACTGTTCCTTTAGTGTTCATCATATCTGGCTGTCAAACATGTGGACATGATTTTAAACCAGCGGGATAATAATTCAAGTAAACAGAGAGTGTGTATAAATTTTAAAACAAAATAAAAAGTTTAAATGCCTAAAATTTAACCATTACCTCGCACCGCAAGCTGAAGGAATGTTACAGTCAGAGTACGGTCATTTGTTTTATCATTCATCTTGACTACATATTTGATTATTATTTCTTAAAGCTTCGACAAGTTTGTGTATGTGTGTGTGCATGTGCACCAGGTGTTTGTTATCCTTTCAGGACCTTATCTGGTTTATTTGCCACCCTTATTGAGACTGCTAGTCCTTATGGGGTCCAAAGACCAGTTCTGAAGCACAGTTCAGTTCTGAACCTCATTTTTGAGTCGATGGCTAGGTTTTGATCTAAAGTGTGAGTTGAAGCCAAGTTAGGGTTAGGTACGTACTGTAATGGTTAAGTTTAGTGCAAGGGTCAGAGTCTATAGAAATGAATGGAAGTAAATCACATGTCCTAATAAATGATAGAAATACAAGCCAGTGTGTGGGTGTACAAGTATAACTCAAAAATAGAAAGAAAAACAGAAAAATTGGATGACTTAAAGTAACTACAAGTTGCATTTACCATTTTCTGACATTTGACAGGCATAACAAATCCTTGATCACTCAACAAAAAAAAAACGTTCCGTTTAAACCAGTATAAAATGTAAAAATATTACTAAAATATCTGTCTTCATCCAGCCCAAAAAAGTATGTACAGTAATGAGGTAATACAAACAGCAATAACACAAATTTGACAAGTGTTAGGTGGTAAAAAAAAAAAAAGCACCTGCAAACCTACAGGTGTTTAGAAGAAATGTGAGCATAAAGTGAGCTACAATTAATATTTACACAAAATAAGAAGACATTTCACAGAATTTTCTAAACTTCTTGTAATCAACAAGACACTGATACAACAGAAGCTCATTCTAACTGCCAGGAAGTCAACACTTCCTTCTCAACATTAATTTTGGGAGGACAATTTTAAACATTACCCGTAATTTCTGGTCTATAAGCTGCTACTTTTTTCACACACTATGAACCTGTGGCTTATACAATGCTGCAGCTAATTTATGGAGTTTTTATTTATTTATTTTTGGACTGGTTATTGAGCTTCCTGCCGCCAAAAACATTTGTCACGCCCGGGCACTCACAAAGCTGCCCAGTACACATCTTTGTGACTCAATGAGATTACCTGAGTAAATAAAGGTAAAAGAAAATAAACAAATAAAATAAAAATCCGACCAATTAAATTACCGAACATGTCACAGTGGACCAATGAAACAAGGAGGGTTGGAGAGAACAGGGAGGGGGAATCCCCCACATGTGCAGAACATGACTCCCCTGCATGCGCAAAGCAACTTTTGCTCCATGGAGAACAAGCTTGTAGCCATAGACAAACGTATGTATATATGTCTGTCACTGTGCTTGCAGCAGGAGGAATATGAATATAGTGATCAGTGACTTCCTGGTAGGTTACTGTATTATTTTCAACACTGAAGGAGAGACTGGGACGTGTGATTAAATTTTTCTGAGGCTGTTCAATTCTGACACTGAAGATGACTTTAGCGGTTTTAGCGTACAGGAGGAAGATCATAGCAATCAGTGACTTTTCCTGGTAAGCTGCTGTACGATTATTTTTTAACCAGCCATGTTAAAGACGTTGTTCAGAAAAAAACATTTACTGTACATATTTGTGTATGTTGCTGGTACATATTTAATTAAAAGTTTTTAAAAAATCTTTCTGTGTAAATATCTCATGTTACACCATGGACACCAGCGGCTTATACACAAGTGCGGCCTATATACTGTATGTATAAATGTTTTTTAATTTTATTTATTTAGTGTGCACAGCTTATATTTGGGTGCACTCTATAAATCGGCAATTACGGTAATATAAGTTTGGCATGGCATGACGTAGGGGTGTCACTAGTTTCCCCGCCAGACTGAGAAAATATAAAGGCACTTTAGTATGAGTACTTGATTATATGAAGTAATAATACAGGTAGTCCTCGACTTACGACGTTTCGCTGTTACGAACGCCCTCCCATTGTTTCGAGTTACACGGTTTATGCGCCTTTACACCAAAAAATACTGTACCGAAACTCAGCGGAGGAGCGGAAATTTACAGGAGGGAGGGAGAAGAGTGTACCTTAACGGCCACGACAATGGAAAATTACAGGAGACCTCATTGTTTACAGGCAGACCGGAGGCAGAGGAGGTTAGGAGGGGCTAGGGCTGGGCGATATGGACAAAATTCATATCTCGATATTGTTGTGATATATCGCGATATACGATATATATCTCGATATAATTTTCTTTCCATAAAAGAATAACAAAAATATATTTCTGAGTCAAAGCTTTGTCCCAGTTGTCACACAGCAACATTTATTAACAAACAGCTGTAACTCTACAAAATAAATGTCTAAAAAATGAACCATTTTATGAATGAACCATACATTACTTTATTTTTTAGACATTTATTTACACCTATTAAATAATAATCCTCTTCAGCTGAGGGCAGCTGTGGCTGAGAGGCTAGAGCAGTCTCCTCCAATGGGAGAGGTGGGGGTTCAATTCCACCAGCTGTCACATGCTGAAGTGTTCCTGGGCAGTGGGCAACACTGAACCCCTCATTGCCTCTGATGTGTGTCCCATCAGTGTATGAATGTGATAAAATAATGATTATTCTTTGTACAGTTCTAGTAGAGTGCTGTATGAATGGGTAAATGATAGGCATGTAACGAGATCTCGTTGTACGAGATCTCGCAATATTAAACTCCCGCGATATCTCTCGTTGAGAGGTAACGTTGTCTCGCGAGACGCTAATGCTAGCGCTAGCAGAGCCCCTAGCAAGTCAGCGTCACGGACAGCATGGCTTCGCCGGATGAAGTTGCTATAGAAGACGCCCCAACTACTGATGGAGGGTCCCGGTGCCGCAGACGCCTCTACATTGATGGAGGGTCCCGGCGCTGCCGACGCTGCCCCGAATGTAAAGACACACGCGTAAACACCGGTGTGACCGGTGTTGCCAGATAGAGTCCCACCCACCCAAAGCACTCTTTACCCGCAAAAGTCAGAAGGAAAATCGCGGTGAACCGCCCAATCTGGCAACACTGGTGAGTGACGGCTGCAGATTCGAGAGGGTACTTGGCAGATTCAGTGCTGATGCGGATATTTATGTTCAATTTTTGGAAAGTCCTGCGTGAATATCTATTTTTTTTAAACAAAGTTGAACGTTCTAAGGTCTAAGGAGATTCAATCAGTAAAATGAAGACATCAGTTGGGTTTGTAATACATGTTAAAACAGAATAAAAGCCTTTTTGCGGCATAAAACCGATCTTTGAAGTTTTCTTGAACTAATGTTAAAATCTCGTTCTCGCGAGATCTGTGATTTGTCTCGTCTCGTCTCGTGAGTTTTGTGTATCGTTACACCCCTAGTAAATGAGGACACAGATTGTGTTTTAAAGAGCTTTGAGTGTCTTGATAAGATAGAAAGGTGCTTTCACTTTAAATGGTAAATGGAGCTTATTTATATAGCGCTTTCCAGCCCCCTGTGAGGAGCCCCAAAGCGCTTTACAATACCAGCCATCCACCCATTCATTCAGACATTCATACACCGGTAGTGGTAGCCTGCCTTGCAAGGCGCCATCCAGACCTACCGGGAGCAACTCGGGGTTAAGTGTCTTGCCCAGGGACACAACGACACATGGTGGGCGGATGCGGGATTCGAACCTCCAACCTTCCGATCAGGGGTCGACTGCCATTACCACTACACCACGGCCGCCCACTTTAGTCAGTGTGTTTGTGAACTGCAGTAAATGTGATTCTCTGTGGTACAATATATTTGATATACTGTATCCGGTTTTATTGTGAAGGGTCAGGGGGTTGTTTCCGGGTTCACGAAGACGTTCTCCAAGTTGCTCTACAAAGTGTCGCATTGAATCCTTGTGTAAAAACACGACAGCCTCTACTCAGAAACGTGAACAGAGAGGCGGAGACATTATTAAATCAGCAGTTTATCATATCGCTAAAGACACGGTCAGTCTCAGCTGTGGAAGAAGACGGCTAAAGCGTTAGCCATCTTGTTAGCCGCTAAGGACCGTATTATATTTAGCGACATGACAAACCGCTGATCCACCAATGTCTCCACCTCTCTCTGCGGTGCACGCAGACCCGTGGTTTGTTTAATAAAGCAGCAGGCTGTAAAAACACTCAGTTCTGCCGTTTCACGCTCCACTCCGCTGTTCAAATGGTGAAAAAGATTCGTAGTTCCGACCTTTCGTCGGGATTATTTTCAGCATAGTCTACAAAAACATTTTTTCTGCCCTCATCTAGCTCAGAAAGAACATTGTTTTTTCCTCTCAGCAGCTAGCGTCGCGGCTCTTCATATCTGCCGTGTTTACTGAAAGTCTCCACGGCTCCACTCCGCCCTCCTGCAGCCTGCAGGAAGGAGGGGCTGGGTCTGTGTTCAGTGAAGGAGAAGGAGGGTGGCGAGTGGGAGAAAGCAGACAGCAGGAGGATAATTCTCTATATAAACGATACAGTCTCGTCTTATATCTCTTTAGAAAAAAATCTCGATATTTTAAAAATATCGATATATCGCCCAGCCCTAGGAGGGGCTAACATGCTAACAAACCTTACTGTAAAACTCTGGACCGAGCGTGGAAAAGTACAGGAGACCTTTGTTTGGACCGGAGGTTTACGAGGCAGAGAGGCTACAGCTGAGCAACGAGCTAACATGCTAACAGGTGGAGGAAGGCTTCACCAGCTCCCAGTAGGTTATTAACTCTTTTTTCCTTTCAGTATGGCTCCAAATGTATGTGTTTTTTATAATTATGTATGGTACTGTGTTAGGATAGGCCAAGTGCTTGGTAAAATACAGTATTGTACGTATAAGGTGTAGTTTGGACGTATTTTCTGACTTACGACGAAATTCGAGTTACGACGCAGCGTAGGAACGGAACTCGTTCGTAAGTTGAGGACTACCTGTACAGAGTAGTTATTGAATTAGTACTTAAACGTTATACAATGACTTTAGAAACATATTTCATTAAGAAAACAGCAGTCTGCTGTCTTAACATCTGTGTTTATCTTAAAATATCTACAAACTATGGACATTTTGTTCATTTTTACCTCGATTACAGGTACCAGGTACAGTACTTGCAAAGTGGAAGAGGAAATGATGTCATCAAGCATACAAATTATATTGTGGTTTGAAGTATTGAGGTGCTTTTATGAGTAAAAGTATGAGTACCCGGTACTTGAGGCAGGTATAGGGACACCAATATCATGAAGGTTGCAAGATATTCCTAAAATTAGTGGGAAAAAATAAACTGGGGGAAAAACAGCAAATTCAGTCTACAATTACTTATTTATGTTAAAACTAAACTCTAACCTCAAATATATTTGTACTATCTGCTACAACATTACACATTGCAGACAGGATTCTCTGTCCAGAAGTTTGGTAAAATTGCCACAAACAAACAAAAAGCTGTTGTATTAGAGCCATAAAAAGACACAAACACACACACAGAGAGAAAGAGGCATCTCTTTTACAGTTTTGCAGCGCTTTGATAGTCAAACACTCATGCGTGTTTGTGGCATAGCAGATCGCACCAAAGAAGAGAGGAAAAACATCAATGACGACAGCAGAGATCCAGGGTGGTTGTACCACTATTTATAACCTGCCCAGTCTGCTTTGTGACAGCAGAGGGGGGTGGAGGGAAGAGCGGAGGAAGACGGAGAGAAGCAGACACACAGGCGGAGGGCGGCCTGCGAATTCCAGAGAGGAAAAGACCATTCTATTGTTTTCCTCATGATATGGATCCTCTGTAATCAGAGCACAGAGTAAAAAGGCCACACAGCATGGGAAAATGTCTGTCCAAAGAGAAGTACCGGTAATCATATTTGAGCATTATTACAAATTTTCTATATTCTTGTGTTTTATTTTATTATTGTACAATGCAAATAAAAAGAATATTTTGAAAAGCTCATGTCATTGGTTACAGGCAATGTAAAGCTGATTTAAAAAAAACGCCCTACATTGTATTATTACGCCTTTAAAGCAAGAGAATTTGGGCACTTTTTTTGCTGTAGTATGGATGGCACAATTACTTTTTCTAAGGATAAATTGACCTACTGTCTATGAATGATTAACAAAACCCAGAAAAGGGGAATGTCCAAAGGGAACGTTCAGGTCAGGAGTTCCTGGATGGAGACCTCACACCCTTAGGTCAAGTCAGCTGCTCCCTCAGAGCATGCTGTGGGGACTGGATTCTCTGTGCTGAAAGTGAAGAATCAGCGCAGTGTCGTCTGTTTGCATCAGGGGGTCCTCGAGGATGGTTTGACCACAGGAAGCCACCTTGCTATGGCAACTGTCGCAGCCTGCCTGGTTGCAGGAAAAAGCAAAATGGCAACAGACCCAGGCAGACAGGAGACCTTGGACCAAAGTCCTGGAGAATGGAACAAAGCGTGGGTGGCCGGAGCTGGGAGGCCAATGATCTTTCACCTCCACTGTGCAGTACGAACAACAGACGGGGCAGGAAAGACTCTTGGTGTGATATAGCTGGCTGGGGTTCAGCTTAAAACCTTTGCCTGATGCTGGATGTTAAAACCAATACCACTGTTTATCACCTGCTAAAGCAAAAAGGTGATTGTTTTGTGTGTGTGTGTGTGTGTGTGTGTGTGTACGTGCGTGCATGTGTGCATTTATCTATACAACTAGAAAAAAATCTCATGAATCACTAGATATACTTTAAATTCTCAGAAAGTACACACTTCTTGTATAGATCTACAACTGAATAACTTTCAGTCAGGCTGAGTCCAGGTGGCTGCCGTAACTAGGCCACATTGAAAACATAAAGTTGGTTATAACTCCATCAGTTTGACAGATGATAACATAATATATCATGTAGTAGTAACGGAGTATCCTCCCCAACACAAACTACAAGTGTCAACTTATCACACAAAATCAGTTTTTAAAACATTGCCAATCAGAATCAACTGTTTGCAAAATATATCATGAACCACTGGACAGGTTTTAATGAAATTTAGAGAAAACAATCCCTGTGTACATTTACAGCTGATTAACTTGTGAATCAACTAGGGATGAACGATATTATCGGCATGGTATTGGTATCGGCCGATATTAATGTTAATTTTCAATATCGGACATCGGTCATTCCATTAAAATAACTCGCTGATATAAAAGGTGCTTTTTGCTGCAGCGGCAGCACAACAGGATGACGTTGCAGCACAACGTGATGACATTGCCGTGGCAACACAATGCAATGACGTCACCCGATCTCACGGCGGAGAGGAATACAGCATTCAAAATTTCGGCTGTGTGGAAGTTTTATTTTTCGTTGGTGAGGATGTCGGATTCCGAAGATTTGTGGACTACGATGAGCCTCGCTACATCGTCCGCAGGCAGATATATTTTACCAACGTAACGTTACCCGAGTTACAACTGTCATTTCCGACGTTGAGAAGCTAATAGCCGATAGCACGTCTTGTTGGGTGAGTTTTACTACAGACATTTAGACGTTGTGTTAGCTCCGTTAGCATGATTAGTCTTACAGCACAATGGATAGACAAAAACAATGAACGTAAAAAGGCTGTCCTTCATGCACAGGAGTGCAGAGGATCTCACACTGCAGCTAGGAACCTGGAACAAGCCTCCACAAGTGAGACAGCATCGCAGGTGACTACCGGTAATGGTGTGATCACACCGAACAGCGTTTCAGCGGCAGGAGCGTCCAGTTTACATGCAAAGTCAATGGGGGACGTGCTTTCAGCCGCGTCTTGGCGTCGGGCGTCACGTCGCGTGCGTGTTGAGCGTGCTGGAAAGTGTTTTCCGTGCACGTGAACCGGCTTCAGCCTCCAAAGCACGCATTCACCATGCTGAAGATTTCGCCGTTCAAACGTTCAAACGCCGCTCAACTCTACCTGATTGGTTGGTGTGTCAACCAATCAGGGAGAGTCGGGGGGAGGAGAGAGGGGGGGAGGAGAGTCCGCTATGTGACGCGGAAACGAGGGGGCGCGCGCACTATGTGACGTATTGTTTGTGGGACACAGAAAAGACCCGCGAGGTCGTGTACTATGGAAGAGAAACTCATTGTAGCTGTGTGTTCGCGACAAGTCCTTCACGACCAGTCAAGTCTGCTCCACAGAGACAGAAATAAAAAGCTCCTCGCCTGGCGGACTCGGTATACCGGTAAGCTCCTCCCACACACCCCGCAGCAGTTTCGCGTTCTGGCGTTCTGGTCCAAGTAGGTCTGGACACCAAGTGCGTCCACTTGCGTGCGTGACGAGCTTTGTGGGAGTTGAAACGCTGTTTGGTGTGATCACACCATAATGCTAATAAATAACATTTAACACTTTTCATTTAATATAAGTTAAAGTACTATGCATATCATATGGCTGTTACTGAATATATGTCACCAGCTCTTACAGCACAATTTTTGTAGCAAATAAGCCTAAATAAGAGGCTATGTTCTGACAAAGGAACGTATACAAAATATTGGTATCGGTAATCGGCCAAATAAATTTTAACATATCGGATTTTTAAAAAATCCAATATCATGCATCTCTAGAATCAACCCTACTTAAGATAGCCACCACAGCCAATGGTCCCTAGGAAACACAAAAATGCTTAACAGCCAGTTTTACAGATACTGAGCCACAATTTGATGTGGTAGTACTAGTAGTCATGACTGATCCATTCATACTCTAAGCACTAAACATTGCACATTTTTGCTACTTACTTTGGCATTAACTTAGAGTCAACACAGTCCGTTTAGCAATGCAACTCATGAACTACTTAACATATTTTTGTAAAATCAATAAAAGTAAACATTGGATGTACATTTACAAGGCAAATCAATCTAATTCAAGATGGCTGCCACAGTTAATAAACCTTAGTCAAAACAAAAATAGCTAGAGAGCTTAGTTTAAATTACATCTCAAGCTAAATTTGGTGTGATAGTATCATTGGTTATACCTACATATACTGAGTGCTAACATGTCATTAGATCTATTACAAGATTTGACCAAAAGCTACAACTGTCTCTTTTCATCTTAAATTAATTTTTGTTTAACACTGGCATAAAAGGCAGAAGAGGATAAACACTGCTTTAAGGAATGCCAAGTATTTAATTCATAAGAATTAAAGACTTAAGAATATTGTTGGGTTCATAATTTATGCTAGAGGAAATACAAAGATGGCCTAAATAGCACACTGGTATGCAAACACAAACACAGAGCTGGAAGGTGACTGGTTGAAAAGTAAATAAACTGGTTCAATTCTAGACTTTCCCCTCCACACAAACACACAATCAATGTAACAACCTTGCAGTGGTTACATTTACACACACATTAAACCTGGGGGCGCCTTTCAATTTAAAATAACTTTACCAAACAAAAATTTACAAGTGCCTTCCTTTGAGCTCCTTAATGAAATCTGTGTGTTCACTGTGGAGACACAACGAGACAGGAGAAGTAAAACTAAGGGTCTGTGCAGAAGAAAAAAAAAACTGCCATGGCCCCTGCTTCTTTACTACACGAGTGCTGCATGTGTTATCAATAAACCCAGACACTGACTGCAAGAAACCCAGCTCAGCAGATAGTGGTGGATGATGATGATGATGCCTCAGCTGCAAACACTAAGAAACAGCAGAGATATGAGGCAGACACTCACACCACAACAGCACCACTTTATAATTCTAATACCACAACTTTTGTGTGGTTTAAAAATGTACTTTTGAGCTGATCTGCACGATTAGAACCGAGGCCGCTCCAGCCTTTTCTAAAAGCAGATTTGTTCCTGTCTAATGCTTGTGGTCATTTCAGCAGATACAAAATAGCCAATGTGCACTCTATTAAAAACAAATCTGAAGAGAATAACAAGCAAGTGGCCTGCATTTATCTGCGAGGCTAACAAAATGTGTAAACAGCAGCCAACAACTCTAAGCAATAAACCATGACTGGTTGGATTCTGACACATTTCAGCTTTATCAGCCATGACTGGAGTGACGTGTTAGTCAAATTTGTGCACAAGCCACAGGAAGATATGTGCCACAACAGACGGTCTCACCACAACTCATGAGTGAAACAGTTATAAAGTGCAAATGACACGTCTTTGCAGTTGTAGTAAGGTAGACACAATTGTTATTTTCATCCACATGAGCTGTCATTTCAGTTGAGTAATACAATACTCCATGTACAGCTAACATGTTTACAACTACAAACTAGGCTGTATAACATGCAGTGTCTTAAATGTAAGAGAGCACTCGTGGTTTGATGCACCTGTCGTACTGTGAAGATATGATACAATTTCTAATCATATACTGTACTATCCTAAAAATATTTAGGATTACTCCTTGAATATAAAAAATAAAAGCTAAGCAAAAACTAACTGCTGTCACTTATTCTGAGTATTTCATCGACATGCTTCAAACACAGACAGCTGTCCCTGCTTGGATCAGATTCAGTTACATTATTTTTTATTCTGGTTGTGGCATTTGAACAACTGTTTTTGACATGGCCTTTGGTAGTATGTCTTTATGTATTATTTTACCTGAAAAGATTGCTTGTTTTCACCATGAAATCCATGTCAACTCAACTGAACATGTTTGGTCAGTTTAACTGAACCAGAGTCCTCTCCTCTGGAACTTTCTGTAACAATGCACAGCTGCAAATATAATAAGGGCTGAACAAAAAGCTGCAGTGTATTAAGACCTCACTTATTCGTAAACAATTATTTAGATTTTTTTCTCCAACTACCGTATTTTTCGGACTATAGGTCGCACCTTTTTATGGTTTTTTTCAAGGCCTGCGACCTATACATTAGTGCAGTGCTTCCCAAACTTTTTTCAGTTCTGTACCCCTTCAGACATCTGACCTCAAGCCAAGTACCCCCTAATTACACGGCCTTTAAAATGTGTTTGTAAACACTGCACCCATCAAATAAAAATAATATGCAACTGTTATTTACCACCAAATGATGTTTATTAGTAAATGTTAGTATTACTAAGCAACACATTTATTTTATAGTCTATGAATTATCCAAAAATTTAGCCTGTGTAGAATGAATAATTTGCTAAATATTTTTATGGTGGGATAACGAAGTTATTCAACAGTGTATTTAGTTAAACTCACCACAGCTTTAATGAGAAGGATGTGCTTGGAAAGATGCGCACAACTCTGCAATGTTTGGTTTAATTTGAGACAGTCTGAGTCTTAAATCGTTTTCAACACAAAGTCTTGCTCTGTATTTTGTTTTCATATTTGTCAGAGCTGAGAATCCACTTTCACACAAGTATGTTGTAGCAAAGGGCATCAAAGTCTTTACAGCACGTTTGGCTAACTCAGGCTGTTCTGTGGCCAGTCCGATCCAGAAATCAGGCAGTGGCTTCTGGTTGAATTCAACTTTTAGGGATCCATCTGTTGCTATTTCAATGAGACTCTCCTGTTCTGCTGTTGGTAAAGCTTCGGGCATAGAGCTGAACGGGTGTCGTATCCAACTATCTGATCCATCAGATTCAGGGAAGTACCGGCGTAACTGGGAAGCCAGCTCACCAAGATGTGCTAATGTCACGTTTCACACACGTACTCAATGGAAGTTCATTTCCACACACAAAGTCATGTAGCAACGGAAAAACACACTGTGGCTGAGTAAATCTACCTGTATTAGTAGATGTGAATCCCAAAGCAATGTAGCTTTCATCATATTTGCGCCTTTTTGTTTCTCTGTCCGAGGCGACGGGCTTCCCCACACCAAAGGATCCATATCCCGCCCAGCCTGCTCCACATCCGAACACTCGTCACTGTCCATGGCCATGCAGCTAGCAGGTTGGCTAGCAGGGCTAGCAGATGCACTGCTAACATCTTGGTTTGATGTATCTTTTCTATTCAAAGAATTGTTTGGAGCGTTGTCGCTGGCAGGTTCACCTCCTGCAGTAGGCTGGCTGGTGATAGCTGTCGGTGTCTTTCTGGATTCGCATATTTCCTTTTTTAACCATCTATCCATCTTTTCTCAGCTCCGACAAGAAGTTGAGTGAAGGTTGCTTTGATCGACAGGTGTCCCATCAGTGAGTCACGCCTATTTTCACACCCTTCTACTTTGCCAGTGCAATGATTTTGTTGAACACTAGATGGCAGCATATACATGTGTATTATTTGAAGGCACTTCAGTCTTTTTTTCACTTTATTTTTTCAAATTTTCTCACGTACCCCCTAAGTCCCTCCTGCGTACCCCCAAGGGTACGAGTACCCCACTTTGGGAACCACTGCATTAGTGCAACCTATTTATGGATTTTCCCCCATATTTTTAGACAAATTTTTGACTCAGTTATGAGCCTTTTTCAGTTTGGCAGAAAATGGTGCAGTACCACTTTCGGCGGCTAGGGGCGCAGTGCAGTACCCCTTCCAGAGGAGTACACCGACCCAAGAAGAAGAAGAAGACCGTTTCCAGCTCATGTGTCCGAAAAAAAGCTCCTCTGCTCGGACTGACTCTGTCGGCCTCCTGGTCTGGATGTAGCTTTGTTAGCTCTGTTTGTTTGCTGTTTGTTAGCAAGATAAGTCAAGAACCACTCAGCGGATTTTTCTGAAACTTACAGAATGGAATGGAATCACATTGTGGACGTTTACAAGTGAGTAGCTTTATTAGATGTTTGAGATTAAAATAAAATAAAACATATTTTATTAGCATAGCTTCTGTTAGCTTGTGGTTGTATTTCTGTTTACCGGTATGTTATAAATAGCTTCGAAACCAATCGTGTACCGTATATTTTTTCTGCTTACAGAGTGTAATTATAAGGCTTTAATGTACGTAACTATGTCCTGGAGAAAACATTTGAGATGAGATTCGATTTTTTATTCGTGTTTTCAGAGACGGACTCGTCTCGTGTTTAGCTTCTGGCAGACATTAGCAGCAGAGCTAAACACTCGGTCCATATTGCCAGGTTGACTCAGCGGTCACGCGGCGCGTCAGCAGTGGATGACGCGTTACGTCGGCGGGGACGTAGGTGCGACCTATACACCGGTGCAACCTATTTATGGATTTTTCCAATTTTGGGGCAATACGGTAATTGGACACTGCGACCTATATTCCGGTGCGACCTATAATCCGGAAAATACGGTACGCATTCTTACAAATGCTGAAACATCCATTCCGCACCACCAGAGGGCAAGAACGCTCACATTAACATTATATTAAAATACAAGGAAAGAACATATTCAGCTTTGTTAAAGTTTATCCTCAACTGTTTTATCATTTTATTTTTATTTATTTATTATTTATTTTTCTTCTTTCGGCTGCTCCCTTCTTCAGGTCACCACAGTGAACTAACTCGTACAAAGACCTGCCAATGGATTTTACACTGGATGCCCTTCCTGATGCAACCACAGACCCCTGAGCTATCACAACCCTCTGTGTGGAGCAGAGAGCTGCTATCTGGAACACCTGGGGGAGAAGATGGTGGGGGCTACGGGGCTTGCTCATGGGCCCAGAGTGGGGCAAATAAGGATAGAGGCAGGTGTGAGTGTTTCACCTTTCCCACCTACATTTTGATGTCAGTGTGGCGAACTTCTGATCAGAGGCTCCCCTCGTCTAACCTCTGTGCCACCACTGCCCGTTTTATCTTTTTATATGGCTAAAAATTACTTCTGAAATAGAGTAGTATGTTTCATTGGGCAGCAGCTGTTTAAGGCTAGCTGATGACTCAAAATTGTGAGAAAATTTGGAAAGTTTCAGTGTTTTGAAACCTGGTGACCAGAGATCCATATGGCCTCGCTTTGAGCAGACAGTTTTTGAAAATCATGGCTTATTTTTCTGTCCATGGCTTGCGGCTGCCTTCTTGGCCTTGCACCATATTTGCTGTGTACCTCTCTCTACATCATGTCTGGCTTGGCTCAATTCTTATAACTTTGGCAGCTGACCCCAGAATTATGATTTAATTTACTGGAGTAGACTTTGGAAGAAGACAGGCAAAATTAAACCAGTGTAATGTTTACATTTTAAGAATGTTTAGTTTTTTTTTTACCTGGTCATTTGCCTCCTATCTTTTCTGTCAGAGAGCTACCATAACTTTAATGCTCTTCAGCCAAGTTGGAGATGCTCACTACAAAATTCAGGCGGTTTCAAAGGGGACTCGAGATAAATTCTGTTAAAAAATTCAGAAATGCGCACCTCTGAAACTCATGCACGGAAAACTGTGAGTCCCAGTGCGGACACTCAGGAGACTCCCTCATGAATGCTGCCACGGCCCAGTAAGATACCACTTTTATGAATATTTTCAGCACAAAATCAAAGTTTAATGATAACAGCATCAGGAAGAAGTGAAACAGACGCAGAACAAAAGTGGAAAATCATCTTTAGTGTGTTGTTTTGGTTTTTTGCTGCCTCATTGTTTCTAAGAAGCTCCTTTTTCCAGATCACACAGATCCACTTGACTTTTTGTTGTTTTTTCCTAATGAAAACTCAAATTGTGTGTAGGCGAGAGATGCAGCAGGAAATTTCAGTATTAAAGATATCTGGATTAGTGCAGACGTCGCCTAATTAATCTGACACACGTTAAACGGTTGAGGGGAATCAGAGCGTTTGTGTCACTAATTAAATAAGTATTATTGTAAACAGAAGTATGGCTTTCTTTAGATGCGTTTTCACAGCATCTGAGCCAAATAAAGGAGAAAACACTTGAGTTGAATATTCTGTTCTCTGCACACCATTTATAACTGCTCCAATCCACAAACATTATGTTGAAAACAACATGTCAGCTGCTGTTTTAACTTATTTCTCAAAGTGGCAGCTCCATAAGAACAAAGAGTTACAAAATGACCTGCAGCTTATCTCACGTTCAGTGGTAATGAAAAGGCATCTTCAGCTGAAGCAAAAGACATTTACTGGACACTGAAATCTATGGAATTAAGTGACAATCATTTTTATCATTTATATTATTTTATTAACTTATTATCAATATTAATCAATTCACTAATTATTGTTCAATAATTGTTTAACAGTTCTGAAAACAGTATTTCAGCTTACTCTGATGCATGCTCAATAATCCAGGTAGAAAAATCTAAAAAAGGACGAAAGACGAAACGTTTCTACATTTATTTTTGCTTTGTTTTGTTTTATTTTTTGAATGTCCAGAGGACCAGACTTAGCTTTTTTAGAGTATTTCAGCTTCTTTTACGTTCTAATTTGCTCACCAGAATGCACGTGGCACGTTATCACTTCTCATGACAACATATGTAAAACCTCCATCTTCATGTATTTTTGTAGCCTACTTTGTCCTTTAATTTCCCACTACTATCTGATTTGGAGCCTTTAAAAAGAAGCATTTCTATATGAATGTGATCTAAATCTAAAGGTTTACATTCCTGGAGCCACTGATGCTGTCCATCTCATGTTTGACAAGAGCCAGTGATCAGAAGGGCACCGTTTGATTTATAGTTAAATGAAAGAAACTTCTTTGTCTTGGAAGCTTTTAAGCATCACGCCGTGTTTGTTACGTCACCAGCGGTTTGACTTGTGCATAAAAACTACTACAGTACTTTGAATTTAATGTAATGAGGTCATGTAGGTTTACATAACCCTGCCATTTTAAAAAGTAGGATTTTAAAAAGTGCAAAACGGTGTTATGCAAAACATGAAAACAGCTAAAGTTAATTTAATTTATGGTGGGAAACATGTTTTTTATTGCTGTAGATTTACTACTGCAGCAGGTTAAACATGCTGCTGCTCAACTCTATTTAAAAATAACAAATATGGCTAAAGGACAGGAAATCAACACTTGGTACTTATTTATTTATATTTATTATCTGCCTGAATATGGAGGGAGTGATGGTGCAGAGGTTAGAGAAGGTGGGCCTGTGATGGGAAGGTCGCCGGTTCGACTCCCCCCAGACCGACAACATCAAAATGTGGGTGGAAAAGCTGAAACCCCCACACCTGCCTCCTACCCCACTCTAGCCCCCACCATCTGCTCCCCCATGCACCCTAGACAGCAGCTCTCTGCTCCACACAGAGGGATGTGGTAGCTCGGTTGTCTGCGGTTGTGTCAGAAAGGACATCTGGCATAAAAACAATCACCAAGTCTTCGTACGAGTTAATTCGCTGTGGCGACCCCTGAAGAAGGGACCAGCCAAAAGAAGAAAACGTCAAATCTGCCTGAAACCCTAGCAGTCATAAAGTACCGTATTCGTCGGTGTATAATACGTTTTTTTTGGTGCTAATTTGAATGTCCTGCGTATTAAACACCGAAGAGTATTATTTATGGATTTTTTCCCATATTTTTAGACCCATTTTTCGCTCTGATTCGCCGTTTTACATTTTGGGCAAAAATGGTGCAGTACCAGTTTCGGCCGCTATGGGCGCTACGGGCAGCAGCAGAGGACTCAGAGAGCGAAGAGGAAGAGGGCCACTTCCAGACGTTTCTAGCTCATGTGTCCGAAAAAAGCCTCCTCTGGTCGGACTGACTCTGTCGCTGCCCGCCCCTTGCTATGGATGTAGCTGTTAGCAAGATACCGTAACTCATAAACCACACCGCAGATTTTTAAATCCAGCTGATTTCACATTTGGTTGAGCTCAGGGGACTGTCTGCTATAAAGTCAGGTAAGAAATATATTTTTTAAGCGTTTATTTAGCTAATTTAAAGAAACAAAGCGTCCGGTCCGAACCGCCTGCCTAAAATTCGGCGAACTTTTTTTTTTAAATCCAGCTGATTTGAACATTTCGTTAAGCTCAGGAGCACGTCTTCTATAAAGTCAGCTAAGAAATATATTTTTTAAGCGTTTATTTAGCTAAATTTAAAGAAACAAAGCGTCCGGTCCGAACCGCCTGCCTAAAATTCGGCAAACTTTTTTTTTTAATCCAGCTGATTTGAACATTTCGTTAAGCTCAGGAGCACGTCTGCTATAAAGTCAGCTAAGAAATATATTTTTTCTCGCAAAGAAATAATTGTTTTACCGTGTTTCCTTGTGAAGATCTTCGTACTCGCTTGCTTCTGTCGCCGCCATCTTGATTAGGGCAAATGAGGCGCTGACGCGTCGCGTGGCGATGACGCGTATTAAACACCGAAGCGTATTATTTACGTTTTTTTCTTGTTTATTGTTAATAATTGGACAAAGCGTATTAAACACCGGTGCATATTTTACAATGGCGAATACGGTAATTATTTTGTCAAATGCACAGTGAGAACAGAGCCCTTGAATGAAAGTGTTAGTTTAACTAGGCTGCACAGAGCATTAAAGTGTAGCTCTGTGCTTCAGCTCAGGTCCGTACGCTGCGTCAGGCCACATCACAGCCAAACAACACCAACAACATGGATAAGAAGAAAATCTGAAGAACTACAACACAGAACCAGTTCCAGTGTACCTCTTGTTGATGGGCTTCTCGTGCTTCTCGTAGGGTTTGACGAACCACTTGCCGATGCGAACAAAGCCGCGGTTCATGAGGCAGCGCTCCAGCAAGTTGTGGATGGCTTTGAACAGCAGAGTGCGACACTCGTAGGAAAGGCCGTTCTCCCACTGTCCATCATCCTCGGCTAGAAAACAGAAAGAGACGGGTTCAGATGTGTGAGCAGAGAGGAGAGCTTTGAAGGTTTTCAGCCCCACTTTTAAAACACACCACTGAGAAGTGAGACTAGCCAAACAACGTTAAGGCTCGGAGAGCTCCAAAACTGTAGGAGCAGTGAGGAAAAGGCTGCTGCTGTGAGGAGAAGCACGGCCTTGCACTTGATCAGATGCTACTAATGAGGCTATTCATCAGTGTTTACAAGACGACATACGGGAGCGCCAACTGTCATCTGAAGCCTATTGTCACATTTGTATTGTAGCAAGATGTAATACGAGTTTACAACCCAGCATCATCCTGTTTAGATTAAAAAGTCACACATGAAAAAGATTAAATTAGTTGAATTTCTCCACCAATGCACAACTACCAGTTTGTTTAATTTATAAACACCAAAAAATCAATTATATGCCTATATTTGAAGCATGTTTCCATAAATAACAGAGTATTTGGTTAACACAGCTGTGAATAGTCAGCATAACAATTACCACAAATGTTATGAATTTATCTTAACGCTCATTTCTTAAACCTTTCAACAGGAATAACAGGTTTTTCTCCCAAACTTTACAATGTTTTGCATCTGTCAAGTTCCAGTCAGCTGTCTGAGCTACTGTTTTAAACTTTCATGGTAGAAAGATCTAATTTCTCCACCAGCTCTGCTCCTTTTTCTCCTGGTGCTTTGTGGTTTTAGGAAATTGTATTTTTGGTAAAATCCTTACAGAAAACATCTTAACCTCGTTTTGCCACGGTTTTGTTTACCTACTATACCTTAGTGTGGAAACAGATCTAAATGGGGGAATATACAGGTCCTTCTAAAAAACTTAGCATATTGTGATAAAGGTAATTATTTTCCATAATGTAATGATAAAAATTAAACTTTCATATATATATTTCAGGTCTTTAAGGGCCAGTTTACACGGCGCGTATTTTGAGTGTAACCGCTACTTTCTCTTTGCGACTTTGCTTATTGCCTACACGACGCTGCTGGCCCCCCTCGATGACACCGATACTTTTCTGACCCTGCTCTCAAGGTGGAAGTTTTTCGCTGACCCCCCGCTGATAATGTAAACATCTCCCGTGGAGCTTTTGTGTCAACCACATGCGCGCAGCCCGCACGCGCGGACAGTCTGACATTTCACGTGTCACGTTGCAAAATATAACAGTTTAACAATAATAAACAGTATTTATGTTGGCGTGGGAGATGTAAATTTATCTGAACTACAGTATCTATCTGGACTCGTTACATTTTTTAAACAGTGCGTAACGTGCTGTGAAAATGAAGACACCAGGTTTATTTATTTATTTATTTATTCAGCACCAAAGTTTAAACACAAACACTGAGAATTAAACTGAACACACTATTAAAACACGTGAACCGAACTGTAACTACGTTAATGAACTGGACTCTTGCTGTGTTTTCATCTGGACCCATCAGAACCGCGCCGAACCGTCTGCCTGCTGGAGCGACAGCTTCTCCACCTGGCAGAAATAAATAAATAAATAAATAAAAACTCAGTTGTTGTGTGATCAAAGTAAACACAAGCAAACATTATATTAAGAACGTTGATTTACCTGCTGTAAGTCAGCTGCATCACGGAGTAAAGTCCGGTTCTGGTCCACAGTCCACTCAGCGGTTCTGGTCCACAGTCTCAGCGTCTAGTGTGCAGCTTGTTAGATGAAGCGGGTCCCACTGACTCAAATCTGTTGACTCTTGTCCAAATTCCAGCTTTAACTTGTTGTTAACTTGTTGACAACAACTTGTAGTTAGCTGATTTTAGCCAGAGAGGAAAACAGACGAGGCAGCTGGTCTGTTTACCTCAGGCAGCGCATGCGTAGTAGTGAAGGTTCCAAAAATCACAGCGCCATCTAAAGGCCCAGCATGGTAACTACAGTGAAATCATGAGGACGGGGGGTTGGAGGGGGAGAGAGTCGTATCCACAGAATTCGACAGTGTCAACGCAAAACTTTTCACCTAATTAACATACCCAAAACATCCGTTTCCCCCACACAGTGTCCGTGTAAACAGGGCCTTATTGTTTTAATACTGATGATTTTGGCATACAGCTCATGAAAATCCAAAATTCACGTCTCAAAAAATTAGCATATTTCATCCGACCAATAAAAGAAAAGTGTTTTTAATACAAAAAAGTCAACCTTCAAATAATTATGTTCAGTTATGCACTCAATACTTGGTCGGGAATCCTTTTGCAGAAATGACTGCTTCAATGCGGCGTGGCATGGAGGCAATCAGCCTGTGGCACTGCTGAGGTGTTATGGAGGCCCAGGATGCTTCGATAGCGGCCTTAAGCTCATCCAGAGTGTTGGGTCTTGCGTCTCTCAACTTTCTCTTCACAATATCCACAGATTCTCTATGGGGTTCAGGTCAGGAGAGTTGGCAGGCCAATTGAGCACAGTAATACCATGGTCAGTAAACCATTTACCAGTGGTTTTGGCACTGTGAGCAGGTGCCAGGTCGTGCTGAAAAATGAAATCTTCATCTCCATAAAGCTTTTCAGCAGATGGAAGCATGAAGTGCTCCAAAATCTCCTGATAGCTAGCTGCATTGACCCTGCCCTTGATAAAACACAGTGGACCAACACCAGCAGCTGACATGGCACCCCAGACCATCACTGACTGTGGGTACTTGACACTGGACTTCTGGCATTTTGGCATTTCCTTCTCCCCAGTCTTCCTCCAGACTCTGGCACCTTGATTTCCGAATGACATGCAAACTTTGCTTTCATCTGAAAAAAGTACTTTGGACCACTGAGCAACAGTCCAGTGCTGCTTCTCTGTAGCCCAGCTCAGGCGCTTCTGCCACTGTTTCTGGTTCAAAAGTGGCTCGACCTGGGGAATATGGCACCTGTAGCCCATTTCCTGCACACGCCTGTGCACGGTGGCTCTGGAATCAGCCCTTCTCCACAATCTTCCTCAGGGTCCGGTCACCTCTTCTCGTTGTGCAGCGTTTTCTGCCACACTTTTCCCTTCCCACAGACTTCCCACTGAGGTGCCTTGATACAGCACTCTGGGAACAGCCTATTCGTTCAGAAATTTCTTTCTGTGTCTTACCCTCTTGCTTGAGGGTGTCAATGATGGCCTTCTGGACAGCAGTCAGGTCGGCAGTCTTACCCATGATTGCGGTTTTGAGTAATGAACCAGGCTGGGAGTTTTTAAAAGCCTCAGGAATCTTTTGCAGGTGTTTAGAGTTAATTCGTTGATTCAGATGATTAGGTTAATAGCTCGTTTAGAGAACCTTTTCATGATATGCTAATTTTTTTAGATAGGAATTTTGGGTTTTCATGAGCTGTATGCCAAAATCATCAGTATTAAAACAATAAAAGACCTGAAATATTTCAGTTGGTGTGCAATGAATCTAAAATATATGAAAGTTTCATTTTTATCATTACATTTTGGAAAATAATGACCTTTATCACAATATGCTAATTTTTTTAGAAGGATCTGTAATTTAACAACGCCTGTGTGTGTGTTAATGTGCTGGTTTTACTGTATCAACGCATTTAAGCATATTTCACATTTTAGAACTTAAATGTTGGTGTTTTTTTTTATTTTTTATATTCTTCGTTGTTTTTATATATCTTGTGATTTCTTGTGTATGTTCCTTTGTACTGAAACTCTGGTACAACAATTTCATGCGGGAAAAATAAAAGTTCTATCTTACCTTATTTCCTTATGTGGGAAATGTTAATGGTTAAAGGTTCAGTATGCAGTTTCTGTAGAACTGCAGCAGTTAGAAATATTTTCAACAGGCAAAGCATTCTGATCCCTCCCCCTCAGAGCCATATGTGGCTCTGCCCCCTTGTGGTCTGTTGAATTTCAAATTCAAGCTCTGTTTTTATTGGCTGATTCAAATTCAAGCTCTGTTTTTATTGGCTGGTTACAAACTCTGTTTTTATTGGCTGGAAAATGGCGGGTCACCTTTTCTTTTTAGAAATGCTTATTTACCACCTGGAGAAGCAAGGGGACAATATTTTTTTAAATTTTTTTCAGAGATTACCTGGCTAACATCAGTCTGTCAGGAGGTAGTGACAGAGTGAAGAAATATGTTCATAAAAAAAGCTACATACTGCAGCTTTAAATCAAATACATTTAAATAGTACAAATTCGTCAAAATATATAAAAAAATTAATGCAGTTCATAAGTATAGTGTTAGAAGGGTTTCCATATTTAAGGTTTATATTATAAACAAGCCTTTACAAGCTTTTTTGGACCACATATTTAAAACATTTAGACGTTTAATTTATTTTAATCATAAATAATAGTAGCTTAGTTATCTTAATTTGTCCTGCTGGAGTTGGCACTTTATTTTGAATTATAAGTTACAAGTCCTTGTTCACATTTTATTGTGTGGAGTACTTTTAAATTAGCCTGGCCCTCGCCTTCCTGCACAGCTCCGCTCAATTCTCATTTCCCTTCACTGCTCAGTCTGGGATTTCTCCCAAAGACAACGATTTCTCCGGCCGACTTTTGACCGGACCAATCAGAGAACAGAAGGTGGAGTTTTTGGCCCCTAACCCACGCCCCCACCTGTCCCAGCGCAGCCAGCGAGCAGCCGCATGTTCTCATTCAAAGCGATGCAAAGCGATGCAGGACTGTTTTATATGTGACACAAATGTATTAATTTCCCCTTCTTAATCCCTTATCTGGAGTTTTCTTTTGTTTTTTTGGCCAAAAGTCAAGTGATCGCTCGCTCCCTCCTCCTCCTCTCCCTCCGCTGATGAGGAAACGTCTCAGGTTGTCACGAGAATTAAACTCGGGTTTTACGTTGCTGCCCGAGTCCCATCAGATTTCCTGGTCTTCTGGTGTGTTGGACCAGCGATCCATGGTTTTATTTTATTTTATTAGAACATTTTATTAACATTATAAACACAGAATATGCAAAGGCAGCGAGAGAAAATTCAGCAGGAGGCGGAGCTGAAGTCAAGTTCAGAAGACCACGGGGGAGCAGCCATCAGCAGAGGCCACGCCTCCAGCAAGAATCGTTTCTCTATGGAGAAAGTCCAGACCCTAGTCCGAAGCGAAGTGAAGGACAAGGGTCTGGTTTTAACCAGGCTACTTTTAAATGGCAAAGTTAACTGTTCAAAATAAGTGAATTAAACCAAGATAGCTAATTTTGGTTTTTGAATTACAAGTTGTCATTTATGTAGAGATATAGGACCCTCATGTCCGTATTGGAGTTAAACCTCTCCACATCTCTCTGAAACTCTCAGTGTTACACCTTCTTGAAGCTCTCAAGGAGACAAATGGACACCATTTTTGTTACAATTATTTTGAATTAATGGACACCAATTAATCAGATTGAACTTTCTTTTTATTGTGTGTTAATTCAGAATTGATCTACAGTATACTTTTTGTCATTTAATGATGATCTGTTACTTGCATGAGTTTGACCCTTCTGCTGGTTTATTTCTGCAGAACAAGCAGGTTTTAATATTATGGCACAGTTCAGGGTAAACTTTTAACTTGCAACTTCCTTCTCTGTTTTGTCTGTGAAGTTAGCCATAATATTCTCTGTGCTCACAAGCGGCCATCTGGCCGATTCTGTAAACAGTTTTCCTGTTGTCCGTCAGAGACACTTCTGCCTATGGGATGAAAACTCCATCCGTTGTTTTGTTAAGCCAGCCAATAGTTATTGAGGAGGTGGGGGAGACCCCGCCTCCCATATAAAGATCCACTTCCGTTTTAAACTTTAGTGTCGGAGGGAAGAACTTCCTAAGAACTGGTTTTTCCTCTGGAAAAAGCTGGAAACGTTCCGGTCATTTTGTCAATTAGACCTACGTTCTCAGCCTGAGTTACAGTAAAGCTTACTGTAACTCATTCACTCATTTTATGAAAGAAATTGTTTTCTGAAGTTTTATTTTGAAAATCAGTCAGTGCGATTGGCTCTGTTCCTGCCGGGAGAAGCACGCTTCTTGCTCGTCTGAATCAGCACACACGCGCGGAAGCCATCTGGACGTGAACTGGACAACACAGTCCGTTAGTGTCCACAAACTTCAACTTTTATCTCCAAGACGTATCGTCAACAGGTAACGAGGCGTTGATTGTGTTCTGAACGTGTGAGAAGCCCAGCTGAGACCTGTATGGGAAGGGTTGCCACCCTGTTTGTTTCAAAATAATCAACTTCAGTTCACTTAGCTTTCAATCTTTTATCTTCCTCCTATTTCTTCTTTTTCATAAGCCATTAATCTGTCAAGTAAATGTGCCAACAGAAAAGTTCCTAACTGTCCGTTTGATTTTAATTTGAATTCTTGTCAACTTAGTTTAGTAGATCAGAGCTAATATCGATACAAATGTTTAATGTACTTTTATGATAATTTAAATAAAAGGTCTATTTTCTGGTGGACCAACATAAATTAAGTCTCTAGTGAAATTACATTTTTGGCTAATCACTTTAAAGCAATTTAATACCGGAAAAAGGTTGAACTCGCGAAATGGTGAAAGGTTTGTGCAGATAAGACCTGCTCGGACCTTTCATCCAAAATATAGGTAAGTCAGTAAACTGACCAATAACTCCAATATTATTACATTTAGATCAATGAAATAATAAGATTGTTGTTAGTGGCAACTCTACTCAGCTGTAATTCTTAACATTTACTATTTGTTAATGTTCACTAAAAACAAAACTTTACAGAATAAATTAGAAATTAATATTATTCTAATCTGCTGAGTGAGATGTTCAGAACACCGAGTTGTTTTTAAAATATTTCCTGAAATGAAAATCATTGAGTCAACTGTGACATTATGAGATGTTATGTAAATGATAATGAGTGAAACATGTAAATGATAATGAGTGAAACAAAGAGTAGAAACCTGCTGCTGCACATGTTCTCTCTCACACTGAAGTTACAATATGAGGGTTTAAGAATGAATGAGAAAGCAGAAAATCATTGGTTCAACACTAATCCAATTTTGTTCACAGTGAATAAGAGAAACACAAGTAAATAACTGTATTTTACTGCAAAAAGAAAAAGAAGCAACCGCCTGGGCATTTGAAAACAAATAGAATGTAAAAGGAAGTAAAAATAAGGTCCCAAGTACTGGGCCAGAAAGTTCATTCTCAATAGTCAATTGAGACTGATTTCAGTCCCAAGTACTGTATTTTTTGGCGTATAAGTCGCAGTTTTTTGCCTAATTTGCATGTCCACCAACTTTTACGGCAAAGAGACGTATTTATGGATTTTTTCACATATTTTTTAGACCAATTTTTGTCTGAGATATGACCGTTTTCATTCATTCCGACAGGAAAAAAATGGAGCAGTACCACTTTTGGCCACTAGGGGCGCTAAAGGGACCTCTAGGCTTTTGATGACTACCGGTGTACCTGTACGGTGTACGGATTTTTAAAGCAAAAAAAGCCTTGCTGGTGATGGACAGCATGCACGCGCACATCACGTCAGAATTTAAAGATAAAATTAAAGTGTTTAACTCCATTCCTGCATCATCCTGGGAGGCTTGACCAAAGTGCTGCAGCCTCTGGACATTTCTGTGAACCGGAGCTTCAACGCAGCTCTGCGCCGCCTTTGGAAGGAGTGGATGGTGAACGGAGAGCACAGCTTCACTGCTATATATGCACCACGCAACGTTCCAGCAGGTCCTCAGATGGATCGATAAAGTGTGGACCTCAGTCACTAAAGAAACCAACCAGTTGGGGTTCAGAAAGTTGTTGCAGTTGTTGCAGTTGCAGAGAGGAAAGCTCTACAGAGAGTGGTGAAGGCTGCACAGAAGTCTGTTGGAGTCAGTCTCCCCACCATCACAGACATTTACACCTCCAGATGCAGGCAAAGAGCCACCTGCATCATGAAAGACCTCACTCACCCAGCACACTCACTCTTTGCCCCACTCCCCTCAGGACGGAGGTTGAGGAGCATCAAATGTAGAACCACTAGACTGAGGAACAGCTTCTACCCTGAGGCTGTTATGCCTCATCCTCACCTAAAGCATATCGCGCTTCCAAAAATCTCCAAACGCACTGTACTGGCTGCTTGTCAACAGATGACTGTCCTCATCTAACGCGTCTGCAGTGGGAGGAGGAGCGTGTTGGTCCTCTTCCGGTGGTGTTTGTTTATTTCCGGTCTCAGAAAAATGGCGGACGCAATACGAAGAATTGCCTTGTTGTACTTAATCTACAAAGCAGCAACACGCAGACGCCGTGCACAACGACGATTCTGGATTCACCCCACATTAGAGAGGCGTCATGAATTCGGTGAATTTCACCATCTGATCCAGGAGCTGCGCGCAGACGAGGAGCGCTTTCAGCGGTACTTCCGTGTCACCCGCGCCCAGTTTGACGACCTGCTGTAAGTTTCTCCTCCATGTTTACCTGTTTACATGTTGCGTGATCACATGGCAGAGTCTCTCCTGATTGGTCCTGATTGTTTGCTGCTGAGCAGCGAGCTGAAGCGAGCTGTGGAAGCACGGCATTCCGTGCTTCCACAGTCGCTGCTCGGATGCGACGCGGGAGTAGGAAACAGCTGCTGCTCACTTTCGCGCTGCTTGTATGCTGTAGATGCGCCGCGACACGACCCGCTGCTCCAAGATGCGCGTCCCTCATAGACTTTCAATGTAAAGTGGCTGTTTCGGCTGCGCGAGATGCGTGCGGTGGGGATCCAGCATTAGACTCATGAATGAATAAATAAAAATAAAATAAAAATAAACACTGCAAAATATCACATCATGCTGATGCTGATCTGTTTTCTTGTTGCTGTGTTCATCTGTGACCATCTGCTCATACAGACTCATGTTCGTGCTGCTGTTTATAATGATGTTTTTCCACTATATTAGGGCTTAGTGTATTACTAGTTGATGTTTTTCTTAGTTAATTCTAGATGTTATTACTGTTTTTCTCTTGCATTTGTTGTTGGATGTAACTGGGACCCCGTGTACATAATCTCGTTTTCATCACATGTACCACATGCGGTGCAAATTACAATAAAGACTCTCTGACTGACTCTGAAAGGCAGAGATGTTAGCTGGAGCTGCAGCTGAAGTGGAGGAGGACTTCAACAGCCCCGGGGAGGAAGAGGAGACAGCACTGCATCACTTACCTCAAGAGTTGGCAAAACTCTTAACCAGCGACACAGAGGATGAAGAATTCAACGGGTTTGAATAAATAAAAAAATTTAAAAAAGTGTTTCTGTCATCATTATGGGCGGGTGAGCGTGTAGTAATTTTAAAGCCGCTTTATTTCGTCTGCATCATTTTACCATGTTTTAACCGTCAAAGTGCATTTATTAAGTAAAGTTCAACTGAGACACACCTTTACTATATTTTCAGCAAACAAATAAATGTTTTTAGGTGTTTATCTTGTTAAAGTTCTAAGAAATGCAGAGGCTTGTACAGCTGCATGTGCACGCTTGGCAGCACCTCTCAACAGCAGGTGACGCTGGGTGAAGCAAAACTATTTTTGAAATTCAGTTGATTTGACGATTACGTGCATTTATTAAGGAAAAGTTCAGCTGAGACACACTTTTACTATAATTTTCAGCAAACAAATGTTTTTTTAGTGTTAATCTTGTTAAAGTCCTTCCGTGAACGCTCCTGTGGCCATTTGGCAGCCAATCCATTTTTGGCAAAACACCGGCCCGCATTTCCGGGTTGTCAGCGGTGACGCGTAAATAACGCGACGCATCAGCGGTGACGCATAATAGATGCAACTTATACGGTGATGCAACATATTTATGGATTTTTCCACTTTATTGGGCATAATTGGACTGATACGACTTATACGACGGTGCGACATTTACGGCGTAAAGTACGGTATGAGCATTATGTTAGTGCTCAGACAGTGAACGTCATGAATGTAACAGAGTATGATAACATATCTGATGTGATAAACACTCCTGTGTTGGAAGGTGACATTTTTGTACCTCAGACTGGTTCAGTCTCTTTGCATGAACAGAACGTCTCAGGTGATGCAGTAAAAATAAGAGCCAAGTCAGTGACAGTACATGGATGGTTGATCAGTGGTGAGAAATACTTGCAGTAACCCACTGCCTGTACAGGCTTTTTGTTATAAAAGCATGCTGCCTTTAAGACCAATTGAAACTAAGCACTCGTTCACACATGCAGGGCTGTAAAAATACATGATTTTTGGGGGTGTAAGGGTACGCTAAAATCACATTTCGGTTCAGTTCAGTTTCAAGGAGGGCTCGGTTCGGTTAATTTTCGGTACATCCATCCATCCATCCATCCATCCATCCATTCTCTTCCGCTTATCCGGGGTCGGGTCGCGGGGGTAGCAGCCTAAGTAGGGAGGCCCAGACTTCCCTCTCCCCAGCCACTTGGAGCAGCTCCTCTGGGGGAATCCCAAGGCGTTCCCAGGCCAGCCGAGAAACATAGTCCCTCCAGCGTATCCTGGGTCTTCCTCTGGGTCTCCTCCCGGTGGGACATGCCCGGAACACCTCACCAGGGAGGCGTCCAGGAGGCATCCTAACCTAACCCTAATTTTCGGTACAAAAAAATAAAAAAATTAAGACTTACAAAATGTTTATTTCAAAAATATGCCAAGTAAACAATATGTTTGTATAAAAATAAAAAATAAATGTCCCTGAAGAGAAAGAAGACTCAGCTGCTTAGCTCTCTGTGACTGAGACTCCTCAGACTGCAAACACAAAGACGTTAAAAAAAAAGTTTAGTTAATAAGATTATAATTTTAAATTTATAAAGTTAATTAGATCACAATAAAACAATAACATTACTTTAACTTTAATATTACAATAACTTTTTTTGCATGGTCATCATTTCTGTTTACCGTAATATTCTCTCTCTCGCTCATCATCATCAGGGCAGGGCTTTAAATCTGGGGTCGGGCTTGTTGACGATCAGTTTTAGTTTTCCATAAAGGGAAGCTACAACTTTTTGGCTGAAGTGTTGACGTGATGGGATGTCGTAGGCAGCAGGACTCAAGTCTTTAATCATATGCTTAAGTCAGAGCATCAACAACAGAAAATGGACGTAGATCCAGAGCTTTAAAAATTCCTACAGCTTGTGTTATTGCTCTGGACTGATCTGAATTACCGTAAACACCGGAGGAAAATACGCTCCGGTGTTTAATACACTTTGTCAAATTATTAACAATAAACAAGAAAAAATTGTACACAATACGCCTCGGTGTTTAATACGCGTCATCGCCACGCGACGCGTCAGCTTTGTCCTGATCAAGATGGCGGCGACATAAGCAAGCCAGTACGAAGAACTTCACAAGGAAACACGGTAAAAACAATTGTTTTTTTGCGAGAAAAAATATATTTCTTAGCTGACTTTATAGAAGACGTGTTCCTGAGTTTAACGAAATGTTCAAATCAGCTGGATTAAAAAAAAGTTTGCCGATTTTTATGCAGGCGCCAGGCGGGTCAGACCGGACGCTTTCTTTCTTTAAAGGGGACCACATATTCAAAATTCACTTTTTAATGTTTTTTTTTAACTCAACTTTGGGTATTTACTTCATAAAAAAACAGTCCTAAGGCCAAAAAAATGCACCCAGTGGTTTATTTACTCTAAGTAGATTTATTTTACTGTGATAAGATAGGTTTCGTTTTGAAATCAATCGCGCTTGTGACGTCACAAGCGCCAGGACAACCCACCTCAACCCTGAGTCCAGCCCCTCACCAGCAACCCCTGGTGCGGCTCCACCCACTTCAGTATAAAAAGACGTGACGGTTGTTTTTCCTGATTTCATGGCTAAAAATGTCACAGAGTCTAGCCAGCTAACTCTCTGACCCTCCTGGCCCAGATAATGGAGTGCGCACTAAGCAGATTTAAAATTGATAGTTTTCAGATGGGACGCTTGAATGAACAGCGATGCAGCATGTTGCTGTGTGTGTGTGTTGGTTTATGTGTCATTAGCAGGACAGACTACGTACCGATAAACCTCATTGACAAACCCGTGTGTGTGTGTATGTGTGTGTGTGTGTGCCGGGCCGGGCGCGGCTGAGCGAGGGACAGCCCTGCTGTGAGTGTGTGTGTGTGTGTGTGTCCGCGAGTGACCGCTCCGCTACCTCCAGCTCGCGCGCACAGGGAGAGGGAGGGAGACGTCAGGGAGGGAGTTGGACATTTATTAGAGAGGAAAAATAAAAAATGACACGACAACTTGTACATGTCTGATCTGTCCCACACAATAAATACGTCGCAGTCCAGTTACAGCTCAGCGTCACTTCAGACATCCTCGTCTGCCTTTGTCAGAGTCAGAGTCAGAGAGTCTTTATTGTAATTTGCACCGCATGTGGTACATGTGATGAAAACGAGATTATGTACACAGGGTCCCGGTTACATCCAACAACAAATGCAAGAGAAAAACAGTAATAACATCTAGTATATAACTAAGAAAACATCAACTAGAAATACACTAAGCCCTAATGTAGTAGAAAAACATAATTATAAACAGCCGCACAAGAAGTCTGAAGCCATATTGTTCCTTCCCAATGACACAACCTCAAACCACTGCATTGACCTGTCTGCTCTACCCCTGTCCGAAAAACAAAAAGTCAAAAATCTGGGAGTGATAATGGATCCTTCCATGAAACTCAACAGTCATGTAAACATGATCGTCAAATCCTGTTTTTTCCAGCTGAGGCGTCTGTCTAAGCTGAAGCCCATATTATCCAAAAAGCACCTGGAGACAGTGATTCACGCATTCATTACATCTAGGCTTGATTACTGCAATTCACTTCTGTTTGGCGTCAGTCAAGCCACCATTGCACGATTACAACTGGTTCAGAACGCAGCTGCCCGATTTTTAACCAGCACACGCAAAAGAGAGCACATTACACCAGTCTTGGCCTCCCTTCACTGGCTACCGGTTCATCTTCGAATCCAATTCAAAATTCTCATGTATGTCTACAAATCGCTGAACAGTCTCGCCCCCGCCTATCTCTCAGATCTGATACACCCATATGTCCCTCCACGTGCTTTGAGGTCAGAGGATCAGGTGCTCTTGATAGTTCCAGAAACTCGCCTTAAGCGCAGGGGTGACAGGGCGTTCTCTGTAGCAGGCCCAAGACTCTGGAACGAGTTACCGCTGCTCATCAAACAGGCCCCCTCCCTCTCGGTTTTCAAATCCCGGTTAAAAACTCACTACTACTCCATTGCTTTCAATGCCAGCTGATTTGTACTGGATCGTTTGATTTATGATCTGCAATGTTTTTATGTTTTTCGTGTTGTACTTCATTGTATGTGTTGCCTGTTGCGTGTTTGTTTGTCCAGCACTTTGGTGTGGACTTGTTCCTGTTTAAAGTGCTTTATAAATAAAATGGTATGGTATGGTATGGTATGCTGAGCACAGGATGCTCTCCACTGCACACCTGTAGAAGGAGGTGAGGACTGGGCTGCTCAGACCAGCTCGTCTCAGCCGTCTGAGGAAGTAGAGTCTCTGATGACCTTTCTTGATCAGGCTGGTGGTGTTGTTGCTCCAGCTGAGGTTATCATTCAAGTGTACGCCCAAGTATTTGTAGCTGGAGACCACTTCCACCACTGATCCACCTATGTTCAGTGGGGTGTGTGTTTGTTTGTTCCTTCTGAAGTCCACAATCATCTCCTTTGTCTTCTTCACATTCATGTGAAGGTTATTCTCTTTGCACCAGCTCTCCAGGAGGGTGGCGGAGTTAATGTAAGCAGATCTTTGAAGGGCGTGCCACGAGATCTCATTATCATAAACCGGTCGTTCAAAACGAAAGTTAAAAATGGCAGAATTAAAAAGGGTATAATTGATTATCTAAGAATTATTTTGTGTATTAAATTGAATGAACACTGTCTGGTAACCCCAAAGACATACCATAAAAAATTTAAAAACCTATCTGTGGTCCCCTTTAAATTTAGCTAAATAAACGCTTAAAAAATATATTTCTTAGCTGACTTAATAGTAGACGTACTCCTGAGTTTAACAAAATGTTCAAATCAGCTGGATTTAAAAAAAAAAGTTCGCCGATTTTTATTCAGGCGCCAGGCGGGTCAGACCGGACACTTTCTTTAAATTTAGCTAAATAAACGCTTAAAAAATATATTTCTTAGCCAACTTAATAGTAGACGTACTCCTGAGTTTAACGAAATGTTCAAATCAGCTGGATTAAAAAAAAAAAGTTTGCCAAATTTTAGGCAGGCGGTCCGGGTCGGACCGGACGCTTTGTTTCTTTAAATTTAGCTACCGGTAAATAAACGCTTAAAAAAATATTTCTTACCTGACTTTATAGCAGACAGTCCCCCTGAGCTCAACCAAATGTGAAATCAGCTGGATTTAAAAATCCGGTGTGGTTTACGGTATCTTGCTAACAAAAACAGCTACATCCACAGCCAGGGCGAGCAGCGACAGAGTCAGTCCGACCAAAGGAGGCTTTTTTCGGACACATGCAAGTACACCTCGCTGAGCAGCTAGAAACGTCTGGAAGTGGCCCTCTTCCTCTTCGCTCTCTGAGTCCTCTGCTGCTGCCCAGAGCGCCCATAGCGGCCGAAACTGGTACTGCACCATTTTTGCCCAAAATGTAAAACGGCGAATCAGAGCGAAAAATGGGTCTAAAAATATGGGAAAAAATCCATAAATAATACTCTTCGGTGTTTAATACGCTGGACATTCAAATGAGCAAAAATACAGCGTATAATACACCGGAGAATACGGTACCTGATGAAGATTGTTTAAATGCTGCTGTTAACGGTGTTTGCAACAAGCTGCTTTTCTTGCTTGTAGAAGAGACGTTCACGTTCGGATGATGTTTCAAGTGCGTTAACAAGTTAGAAGTGTTGCCTGCTGCAGATCCAATCTCTGTGAAACAATGTCGACACGCAGCTTTGTATTTGCGCTCATTTTTTTAACAAAAAAAGTCATAATGTTCCTAAACAGAAGACCGCAACGAGATGCTAGGCTGCTAATGCTGCATGTGTTGCAAGACTATAGCGCCGTGCTGAAACACGCCTAGGAACTTTAGTTCTGCGGCGCATAATCTCTCGTTAATAACATTTAATGAGGGAAAAAATAACAAGCGGTACGCACGTGGACCGAACCGAACATGTTGTACCGAAACAGTTCAATACACCCACATGTACCGTTACACCACTAATGATATTTCGAAGATGAAAACTTTCCATGCCAACGAACAAAAATTTATGGGATTTAACAGAAATAAAACTGGAGTTTAAGATACTGAACGTCCTTAAATTGGATTTTAAATATCGTTGGGAAAATATATTAGAACAAAACCTTGGCAAAAACTACAAAATTTCATTACTGTATGATGCAATAAGAGCTACCACATCAGAAAATGTATAAACTGCCACCTGAACATGTACTGACAGACTCGTGCAGTTACAACGTGCACTCTCAGACCATCATTACCTGCAGTGTTCCCTCAGTGCGGACTGAACTACCGTATTCGTCGGTATTTAATACGCTCCGGTCTATAGGAGCCAAGATGGTGTAGTGGCAGGGCTTTCGACTTGGGACCCGAAGGACGCGGGTTCGCGCCCCGGCCACTACACACCTTGGGGTGTCTATAGCCGTTTTCGCATTGGCCAGCCCTCAATGGCCCGGGCCGCCCCTGGGTGGCTCTGGGCCACCCGCGTTCATTACGCATTTGCCGCAGAGCCGCCTTGAAGTGGGTGGGCAGTTCTCTGGAAGTGGGTGGGGTGCTCTCTTCACGTGGGTGGAGTGTTCGTGTTTTAAGAGAGGAGACTCCGCTAAAAAAAAATTGTTAGCTGGATATATATATATATTAGTGTTTCTGAGTTAAATTTTTGTTAATAACTGATCACAAATCAGCTTATGTTACAACGTAAATAACACGAAGCGCACACCCATTTCCGCCTTTCCGCGCGACCTGAATGTCATTAAACAATAACTAATATTGTCTAACTGTTGCGCGCAGCCAGGGTTTTAAAATATAACTAATAATCTCTAACTTCTACGTGCAGCTAAAATGTTAAGAGGAGTGATTCCTATATGGGTAAGGTGGACACCTGAAAATCCAGTCCGGTGTATAGCTCAAAGCGTTAATGCACTGTTGTTTTGACCCGGCGAAGCGGGTTCGCTTCCCGCCTGGGACAAAGTTATTTTACTTTTTTTTATTTTTATTGGAGTAAATAAAAAGGAGTTTGTTAACCAAACAAACTCCTTTTTATTTAAAAGAAAATGTGAATAAAGAAAAAAAAAGTAAAATAACTTTGTCCCAGGCGGGAAGCGAACCCGCTTCTCCTGGTCAAAACGACAGTGCATTAACGCTTTGAGCTATACACCAGACTGGATTTTCAGGTGTCCACCTTACCCATATAGGAATCACTCCTCTTAACATTTTAGCTGCACGTAGAAGTTAGAGATTATTAGTTATATTTTAAAACCCTGGCTGCGCGCAACAGTTAGACAATATTAGTTATTGTTTTAGTTATTGTTTAATGACATTCAAGTCGCGCTGAAAGGCGGAAATGGGTCCGCGCTTCGTTGTTATTTACGTTGTAACATAAGCTGATTTGTGATCAGTTATTAACAAAAATTTAACTCAGAAAAACTAATTCAGCTAACAATTGTTTTAGGGGTTTCTCGTTTCTGTAGTTAAATTTGAATGAAATTCAACCCTCGCGCTGAGGTTGTTTGAATGAGTCCCGCCCCTGCTGCAAACAACGAATCAAATGTGAGCAGTACATGACGTGAAACTGGGTCCGTGGGGCTCGGCCCGATAGAACCACGGTGGAGATGGTTCCAGAACAAGGGTGGATCCCGGGCGGAAAAGGTAAATGCGAATACGCCGAACCCGGGTTAGAAGCTGGGAGAGCCGGGGAGGGCTGGCCAATGCGAAAACGGCTTATGAGTGCACACCTAATTCTCTAGCTCCCCGGGCGCTTTATGGCTGCTCACTGCACCACCTGGTGGTGGTTGAGTTAAATGCAGAGACGGATTTCGGGAAACATACACAGATGACAGACAAAGACATTATTATTATTATTATTATTATTATTAATACGCTTTGACCAATTATTGGAAATAAACCAGAAAAAACCATACATAATACGCATCGGTGTTTAATACGCATCTATTATGCGTCACCGCTACGCGACGCGTCAGCGCCTCGTTTGCCCTGCTTAAAATGGCAGCCACAGAAGCGAGTGAGCATCGATGGACTTCACAAGATTAACACAGCCGTGGCACAGTGGTAATGGCAGTCGACCCCCGATCGGAAGGTTGGAGGTTCGAATCCCGCGTCCGACCACAATGTGTCGTTGTGTCCCTGGGCAAGACACTTAACCCCGAGTTGCTCCCGGTAGGTCTGGATGGCGCCTTGCAAGGCAGGCTACCACTACCGGTGTATGAATGTGTGAATGAATGGGTGGATGGCTGGTAATGTAAAGCGCTTTGGGGCTCCTCACAGGGGGCTGGAAAGCGCTATATAAATAAGCTCCATTTACCATTCCATTTACCAACAATTATTTCTTTGCGAGAAAAAATATATTTCTTAGCTGACTTTATAGCACACGGGCTCCTGAGCTTAACCAAACTAACGAAATGTTCAAATCAGCTGGATTTAAAAATCCGCTGTGTGGTTTACGAGTTATCTTGCTAAAAAAAACTGCTAACAACACAGCTAAAATGGTAGCTACCTCCAGAGCAGGGAGCCGGGCAGCTACATTCAGTCCGAGCAGAGGAAGCTTTTTTCGGACACATGACGGTCGGTGGACTCTCTGGAAGTGTCCGCTAGCGGACAAAAGTGGTACTGCACCAATTTTAGGCCAAAATGAAGAACGACGAATCAGAGCCAAAAATGGGTCTAAAATTATGGGGGGAAAAAATCCATAGATAATACGCTTAATATGACATATTACAACATATAAAAGTAAAAGTGACCTGGCTCAGATTAGTGTTAAAAAAAAAAAAAGAAACAAAAAGAAAAGGATGTCAGATTAAGACATATCCTTTAAAAATATTGAAAGTAAAATCATGGTTACTGGTAATTATACAGTAATGTGGGGCCGAGATGGTGTAGAGGCAGGGCAGCCGGCTCAGGACCGGAAAAGTCCCAGGTTCGATCCCCGGTCACTGCATACCTCGTTGTGTCCCTGGGCAAGACACTTAACCCCGAGTTGCTCCCGGTAGGACTGGTTGGCGCCTTGCATGGCAGACCACCGCTACCGGTGTATGAATGTGTGTATGAATGGGTGGATGGCTGGTACTGTGAAGCGCTTTGGGGCCCCTCATAGGGGGCTGGAAAGCACTATACAGTATAAGTAAGCTCCATTTACCATTTATAGTAATGGCAATAAATGAACGGTCAGACACCTTTTAGGTATGATACAGTTTGTTCAAACTGCCCCTAATTTCTCGTTAATTCCCATAAATTCTAATGGAAAGTTTTCAATAGAAAATGTTCTCAAAATTCCCCAGCTCAACATACCATGGAAAATATTATCTGCCCCTTTGCAAACCTCCACACATCTAAAACATAGTTTAACAAACAAAAAGTTTTTTTTTTTTTCTGACAAAAGTTTCAATCAAATTCTATTTAGTAATTCAGTTCAGTTTATTTATATAGCTCCAAGACACAACAGAAGACATCTCAGGGCCTATCCTGGATGTGACTTGAATTTCTGGAAGTTCTCCTACAATGACAGGACTATAATTACTTCATACATCACATTGGACTGAAACAAATTATTCAACAAACTGTCTTGCTGCTTAGGATAAAGAAGTGTACCATTAAAGCCATTTCAGACTTGCTTCTGAATCCCATTCAGGTCTAATCTTATTAGACTGCTCACATCTTACAGCACTTCAGCTCCTTTCAGTAGAGTCTGCAGTAAACATCTCCAAGAACGTTGGTTCTGCATGAGTGCAGGAAAATAAATAGAAGTGTGACCCGCTTCTTGTCTCACTTAGGTGTAAAACAATCAACATTTATTGATTTATTATGTAAACGCTCAGTTTGCTGTTGCAATGCACAATTTGGTTACAATTACTGTTAAAATATCAAAAACAGACAAAAATATGACACGTGGCAGATTTTTATGCTTAAAAATAAAGTTGACTTTTTACTCCAGTGGCAGAATATTGAAGCGTCTCACAAAAAGTGACTTCACCTCATTTGCATAGTTTGTTTGAGATAACCAAACTCTTATGTTTACATCCTAACACAATCCAAGACCTATGAGATGAAATTAGTCTAGTTTTCCCTCTGACTTAGTGAGGCTCACACGCTCTGTACCATCACGGCAGGTAGAAAAGGTGTGTTTAGGTCGACACTGGGGAAAATGGTGCGTCTAAATTTTCTGTTGGAGCCTTACTGGACCCATTTTCAAATCCTGCACTTTTATGTGACACAGCAGCTAAAAGGTTGCCATTAAACCATTACATAGAACTTAAGGAAAAACAACCTCAGGCTAGCTGCCAAGAAATACAAGCTGCATCAATAATTTTGAGAGAAACCAATTCCTCAGGTGCAAACATATCAAGAGGGATAAAGAGCAAGAACACAAACATGCAGGGCAAAGGCAGGAAAAGAGAAGGAAAACAGCAACTACTCATAACGTATTTACAGTAACTGCAATATAACATCATAATACAGTAAAGCCATTTAACTTTGTTGAAACTGGGTCTGTGAACAGATCCATCAGAGTCAGGACTTGTTTTTACACTAAGCTCGAGTTAAATGGTTTAACAGCTGGTGTGGCCATCCTGAAACGCATGGCAGGTAGAAGGGCAAAAAGTCAACAAGCAAAGAAAGTTAAGTCTCCTGGGGCTCTCATGATGCACTGAGGAAAAGGAGAGCGGTGGAGAATGGGCCAAATTCTTTGATTCAAAAGACCATGTGTCTGATAACACTCAACAGAAGGGGAAGTGTGACTCTTATGACAGGATATGACAGCACAGGCATCAAACCTACAGTTAAACTTTCAGCGCTTTTGCAGTCCTTTGTGGTTTCTCCTGTGGAACCTGGCAGAAACCTCCCTACATTAACCTCTGTTCCCTGCCAAGACCACATCTGCCTCGTATCTGGCCCTCCCAGTCGCCTGCTACACCCTAGGCCCCTCCCTCCAGTAAGAAGAAGCTCTAAAACAGGCGCCTGGTTTGCATCAAGTGTTCCTAACAACCTTGTGTTGACTCTCCGAGGCCCTCTGCAACCCTCTCCACTCCAGACAGACACAAATGATCCTGCAGCCGAGAAACAGCTGTTGTTTTCACATTAACAAAACGACACTCAGAAATGACAATGCACGTAAAAATTACATTAAAAAAAGTAAAAAAGAAAAACAAACTCAAGCACCCAATAATAATAATAATAATAATAATAATGAATTTAATTTATAACACACTTTTCATTAACAAAAATCTCAAATACTGTAGACCATATGCCACGGGGGGTCGTGATGTACTTCCGGTAAAATACAACCCACATCCGCCACTTCCGGTTCCCATCCACTGCCATTGTTGTTAGCGTTAGCTCCTAGTAGCAGACCATGACAACGACCCGAAACAGGAAGCGGCTGCGAGCTACTGGCACTACAAGTGAGTTCCGTTGTGTCCGCCCACCGGTGGGTACAGCTGCTCCGAGGGGGGGTTTGGGCGAAAATTTATCGCGGCTATCCGTAAGGGGAACGTCGCCATAATTTTATATGGATTTATATGTGTACAGAGTTATTATTGGTGTGTATGCAGAGGTTTTATTAATTGTATTTAGTCATTTATGTTCGTGTCTTTCCCGCTAACCAGAAGTGCGCTGTCTGGGTAATGACGGCAGAAGTGCTGGAACGGAAGTCCTGGCATATAGTCTGGGGCCAAGATGGTGTAGTGGCAGGGGAACCGACTTGGGACCCGAAGGACCCAGGTTCGAACCCCAGTCACGGCATAACTTGTGGTGTTACAGGTCCCTCTTGTAAATGAGTCCCCGTGACTCAACGAGGCTAGCCTGTATAAATAAAGGTTGAATGAATGAATGAATGAATGGTGTGTTTGAGCAGCACATCTCATCCCAATTGCTCCCCGGCACGCTTTCTATAGCTGCCCACTGCCCCACCTGGTGGTGATTGGGTTAAATGCAGAGTCAAATTTCGTCTTGTATGGAATATGCTGGTGAAGATTCTCAGTCGTCCAAGACATGATAAATCAAAAGGCGTTCAATACAAGATCAACTGGACTTTATTTGTAACAGAAAACGTTTAGACTCCCATCCAGGAGGCTTTCTCTATTTCTTTCTTTCTCTTTCTTGGAATTGAGAAAGCCTCCTGGATGGGAGTCAAAACGTTTTCTGTAAAGTCCAGTTGATCTTGTATTGAACGCCTTTTTGGTCTTGTATGGAAACATACACAGATGACAAAAATGTGGCATTATTATTATTATTATTATTATTATTATTATTATTATTGTACTTTGCAGATTTTATTTGGAGGTGTGTGTTTTTGTTCTGATACACACGTCTCTGTTCCAACCACAACCAGAAAAAATAAAACACTTTACAATCTTGAATCCCTTGAACATGTTTGATGGCCTAATTGCACTCATCTGCTCCAGTCCCTGAGTAACATGCATTAGCCTTCTCTGGGAAAAAAGCAAGAACAGAAGCCTTAGCTCGTATTAACGTTAATCCACATCAAGCATGTAAACATGCAGCCGCTCATGAGGTTTGCCTAAACAGGGATTTAAATTTCCCTCAGATTAAGATAATAAATAATAGATTGTCAATTTAATAAAGAAGTGTGTCTTATAAACTATGTACTGTAAAGGGATTGCTTCTTCTCCTGAAGGACTGCAAAGGGTCACGGCTAAAGGTGTAAAGCAGAAAAATGTGCCTACCGTACTTTTGTCCCTATTGTGCTCTAAGATGGTCTAGTGGCAGGGCTTTTGACTACGGATCCGAAGGTCGCGGGTTCGCGCCCCGGCCACTACCCAGCTTGGGGTGTCTATGAGTGCACACCTATTTCTCCAGCTCCCCGGGCGCTTTCGGGCTGCTCACTGCACCACCTGGTAGGTGGTTGGGTTAAATGCAGAGACGAATTTCGTCTGTGTATGGGAACATACGCAGATGACAGGAATAGACATTATTATTATTATTATTGTTATTGTGAATGTCTTGAATTCCAGCTTGCTCACAGATCTGATGGGGTGGGAAGTGTGAGGGGTGAAAGATGAGTGGTCTCATTTAGACAAAGATTTATGGGCTCAGGTGATGGCTGGGACACTTTCATGTTTCTGCCTCCTGTGAAGTCAACCCAGATGAGTTGACCTTTAGAAAAAAAAATGCCCAGGCACAGCAACTCTATAAAGAATACTCACATCTACAGGCTGGAAGCACAACAAACACCTAAACAAATTCAGAACATGCCAGGAGGATGGTTTTGTTTTTTAATCTAAAACAAAAGAAATGTTTCAAAAAAGCTGAACAAAAACAACATAAGAGTATCTCTCTGTACAGTTTCTCATCTGTGTATAAGCAATTAGAGCAGCAGTCAGTCATTAAACAGAAAGATTAATGCCTTGTGATCAACTGTGCTCAGGGGGACTGGCCAAAAGGTTTTCTGCTCTCCTCCACTTCATCCCTCTATTCCTCCTTATCTGCAAGAAGGGGGAAAGAGCGAGGACTCTGTGAAGCCTCCTCCATTACTAATAGAAGAATATTTCCTCAGCGAGAGAGGGAAGAGAGGAAGAAAGAGATACGAGAGGGGAGACGGAGACTGCACCCATGGGCCAGAGCTGCATGCATGGCCGAGTCTCAGCACTGTGCCAGCCAATGAGATCCATCAGAGCGAGCGGGAGAGCAGGAGGAACAGAGGAAAGACGAGGGTGGTTCACGGGCAGGAGATTAGCCCTGGAAAATTGATCCCCTGGCACAAAAGCCATTGGTCTCCACTTTTTTCTCCCCAAGAGCTGGTCTGTGTTTATCAACTCATCAATCTCTGAATTACACACTGGAGTTTCCAACCACTGTTGGAAAGGTGGGGAAGAAAAGAAGCACAGCCATTCCTGGGCTAAGGTTAACGAAGTGTGCCTAATTGTTTTTGATGCACATCCTCAGCCTCACAAGAACAGAGGAGGACAATCCGCACTGTAAAGACCCCTTTCAACGCTCCAGAGCACATTTTGTTTCTATCAACAGCTTATGTTTGGAGATTAAAAAACCCAGTGCTCAACTCTCACATGCCGTCTTCAGTCAATAACATTTGGGAGTCGTGAAGAGCGAGTGGCATTTCTCCTTTCTGAATTCCTGCCTAGGGCATTTGCAGGACTTACAATGTGCATTACATCATCGCAGGGCTGAATCTGTATCACAGACGTTGACGTGTGTTATCACTTCTGCCAGTATTCAGAGAGCACATATGTCGTCACAATCTGTAAAATGGGAAGGCAAGAGCTGAGTCAGACGTTCACGAACCAGATGTCTGACATTTTACTTGAACATTTTGACCGTTACAGTCAAAATACCAGCCTAGGTTTTCACATTGCCAAGAATTGTGTTTTTAATAAAATCTGAAAAAGAAGGGCATAAAAAAAAATCGGAACATTTTGTAATGCTTACAAGTACTGATGCGCTTCAGGCTGATGAAAACACTTGTCATGCCCGAGGTTTCAACTAAAATCATTTTATGCAGCAAAGGAATGGAGTTGTAACAGATCCGTTTTGATTAAACTTCATAAATTATGTTATGCGCAATCCCATGCAATACTGTGCGCTCTTGAAAGATATGTTAACCCCCAGAGAATGTCTTAACCAGCTGTAAATCACCAGTTGAGAATTAATCAGTTGTACAGTAGATGTACAACTAGTGACAACTTTTTGCAAGTTTCAATAAAATCTGTTCAGTAGCTCATGAAATATTTTGCTTGCAGCAGTTTATTTAAAGCTTTTACAGAATAATAACTAATGCACAAGGACGTGTTAGGAACGACTCAACTCCTTCACTCTACAGTTTGGATCAATGTTAATAAAACTGGTTAAATTACAGACATTTTTTGTTTTTTAATGGCCGGCCATCTTGAATTAGCTTAACTCCAAAAGTTTATTAATTGTAGATAAAGGCTTAGGAAATATTTTGCTAACAGACAGTTTAGACATTGAATAGTATCTTCAAAACTTTTACACTACATGCGTTCCGGCTCCGCCCCGCTCCGGTCCGACCTCCGCAGCAAATACGCACCCATTATAATCAATGAGAGCGTTTACACTGGCTCCGCACGGCGGCGGCGAGCGGACGGCAGTCCGTCAAAATTAGAACCGATCCTATTTCTGCCGGACGCCGGAGCTGTGCCGGAGTCAACTTTTAAAGATTACGTCGCACCAACAGGAAAAGGAACGAGCACAACATCCGTATTTACAAAATAAAATCACCACGGGCGGACTAATCCTAGCTCTATACGGATTTATTTGTACAAAAATGCTGTCAAACTATCATTTATGACTACGCCTACAAACGCAATACAAGAAATAAATAAATAAAAGTCTCTACTGTTGTTCTCCTTCTTCCACCGAATGAATTGTTTTGTTCTGACTTCCTTATTTATCACTTGATTTATCGCGCGATCTCGCAATTCCCGCGCATGCGTCTCAGAGCGGCGCATCCAGGCGGACCGGAGCGGAGGTAGTGTAAACTGGACTTGAAACGCTCAGCTGCGACCTGCGGAGTGGAGCGGGGCGGAGCTGGAACGCATGTAGTGTAAATTTGGCGTTA
>JBBPBX010006755.1:0-19282 GCA_038048925.1 Garcialebias charrua
TCAGTCAACATGTGCACACTGCGTCAGTCAACATGTGCACACTGCGTCAGTCAACATGTACACACATAGGGGCGGCCGTGGTGTAGTGGTAATGGCAGTCGTCTCCCGATCGGAAAGTTGGCGGTTCGACTCCCGGGACCCGCACCATGTGTCGTTGTGTCCTTGGGCAAGACACTTAACCCTGAGTTGCTCCCGGTAGGACTGGAAAGCACCTTGCATGGTAGTCTGCCGCCACCGGTTTATGAATGTGTGTAGCATTCAATATATGTGTAGCACTTTGAGATTTTCAGTAATGAAAAGTGCGTTATAAATTGAATTAATTATTATTATTATAATTACTAGTTACTAATAATTAGTTGCTAATATAATTAGATTACAAAATTAGTTACTAATTCCTACCTTTTGTGCTTCTTTCTAACATTTTCAACCTTTTAAGCTCCTTTCAGCCTCTTTCTACTAATTTTAGCTTTGTTAAATAGCTTTTTCAATTACTTTTGTGCTGATTTCAGCTTTTTTCTTTTGCTATATTTTGTAAAGTTGACTCGTTTGGTCAGTTTTTGAGCCAGTTTGAGAATTTTTGTGATCTATTCAGCCTCTTTCTGCTTATTTAGCTACATTTCAGCTCTATTTAGCCTTTTCTTCACATTGCTGTCATTTTTCTACTGTCCACTTGTATTTTTCTGCTTTCAATAAATGTCAGCTGTACAAATTCAACTTGTATTGACAGTTTAAAGATGAAAACTTTTCAGCTTGGTTTGAACTTCTTCAGCAGCTTTCAGCAAAAAACAAAACAAAAAAAAAAACGTTAACAATAAGCATTCACATAGTTTTCTCAGGAAATATTGCTTTCTCTAGTAAGTTTCATGTTGGTTTCTCTCACTGATCAGCATCGCTTCTAACCAACTTTTGTGAAAATAATAAAAAGATGCAATTCTGACCTGAGATTTATTAAAACATGCATACATTTTGTACTATATAATCAGAACATCTTCAGTGTTTGTGGGATTTAACCTATGGAAAATAAAAGATTTTTAAATATCTCAGATGTATTTAAAGGTTCAGTCTGCAGTTTCTGTAGAACTGCAGCACTTAGAAAAATTTCAACAAGCAAAGCATTCTGATCCCTCCCCCTCAGAGCCATATATGGCTCTGCCCCCTTGTGGTCTGTTAAAATTCAAATTCAAGCTCTGTTTTTATTGGCTGATTCAAATTCAAGCTCGGTTTTTATTGGCTGGTTACAAACTTTGTTTTTATTGGCTGGAAAATGGCGGGTCACTTTTTCTTTTTAGAAATGCTTATTTACCACCTGGAGAAGCAAGGGGACAATATTTTTTTTAGTTTTTTTCAGAGATTACCTCTCTAACATCAATCTAGTGACAGAGTGAAGAAATATGTTAAAAATATATTGTTAGAAAAGTTACATATAGCAGCTTTAAGGGTGTAGTAAACTTGGAAAAGGTTGTTTACATGCACATAAATATCCTTGTTTTAATCCTACTTTGAGTATTATTTTTGCCTAAACTGTGCAGTCATTCTAATATGCAGTCATTCTAAAATCTAAGTTTTAGATTTGTATAGTTTTATGTCTCTCTTAATCAAAACAAGCTAAAAAAAAATCAATCATAAGTTATTTAGGCTGTCGGAAAAGGAGCATTCGTTTTCACATATGCATCACATATCCATTATTCCAGTCATTTAAAGTACTGTATCAAAGAAAAGGCATGTTTACAATAAATAAATTAAAATATCTCAAATGTTGCACAGAGAAAGCTAACCGAAGCCACGAGCTGCTGAGACTGGGCCGCCGACACCAGCTCCATCCGGGGCCGCTTCATGGCGGAAGGAACCACCGCCATGTCTCCGGGTCTTTTCATCGGTTCAATCATCGCGGGAGCAGTCAGCAAAAAGCGGCCAAAACGAGTAAAAACAAAGCTACAGCTCCAAAAATGAACGAAAAGCTACAAGAAACGTCTAAGGAAGCACTACCGACGAAGAAGAAGACAGAGGCGGAAGCATTTCCGCTTTTTCGAGGCTTCTGATTGGTTGAAACGTAAATCGGCTGCTCTGATTGGCTGATTCTTTTGTCAGCGCTTCTTGCACCGGATGTAAAACAACCGAAGCTCAGATGCTACGAAAGAAGGTAATAAAATGTTTTTCAGATTTAGAGCTGAGAAGGATTTGCGTTTGGTTCAAGTTAGCACGATTTTTTTTTAAATAACAAAACGACACAAGGTTTTGTTAAAACCTATAGCATAGCAGCAGTTCCTCATGTTTCAGCCGATGTGTTACGTAATTCAATGGTTCTGTTATTGTTTTGTATTGTACTCGCACATACACTACGAATCTTAAAGAAAAGTAATGAATGTATGCTTTTTTCTGTGAAACCAGACTAGTCAATGCTAGTATACAGTTACTTTCTAATAAAATACTGATTATATCCGCATAAACTCCTCCTATATTGTAGATGTTTCTCTCAAGCCAACATAATTTCTTTAAATCTGCATTTTTTTTCATGTCAGATTGTGTTTCTTCCAGGATATAATTAAAATACTGTATGTGCTATAGCAATAATAAAAGTGTAAGTAATTATATTCTTATCAGGACTTTACAAATCCTGCTGGTTCAAAACAAACAGAGAAAACTTATTAGTAAATGTTAAAACAGCCTTAAAGTGTAAAACTGCAATCACACAATAAAACACAATGATGCAGAACACTTCCTTTTTATCTGACTAATGACTAACCATTCATAAATGTTAAAACTGATAGAACTCCATGTATTATTCCTGTTGCACAATGGCCAAGATGGTGTAGTGGCAGGGGAACCGAATTGGGACCCGAAGGACCCAGGTTCGAACCCCAGTCACGGCATAACTTGTGGTGTGTTTGAGCAGCACATCTCATCCCAATTGCTCCCCGGCACGCTTTCTATAGCTGCCCACTGCCCCACCTGGTGGTGATTGGGTTAAATGCAGAGTCAAATTTCGTCCTGTATGGAAACATACACAGATGACAAAAATGTGACATTATTATTATTATTATTATTATTACCTTCTTATAATGTGATATAGAGCTTTGGAGCGTGACGTCACTGGTCCACCGCACACAGCATTGTGGGTAGTTTTTTTTGTAGTTTTTTGTCGATCCGCCATTTTTGCTGGTCGCTAGTCGCTCGTATTTTGTTTGAATCAGGTTTCAACAGTTTAGCAATGGTCCGAAATTGCTGTGTAATAGGATGCAATGTCCGTTCACACGACAGAAAAGGTAAAAAAAATAGAAAACGGACTCTCGTTTTATAGTTTCCCTACCTGGAAACAACGTGAGGGGAGACGAATGGCATGGATATCAGCAGTGAGACGTCCTGATGTAACGTTCTCCAACATCACAAGATACATGCTTGTTTGTTCCAGACATTTCCATTCAGGTGAGTATTTTAAATCAGTTTACTGGAGTTGTGCCATTTTGTCAAGGTGTATCATGTTTTGGTCGAGTTCAGTGCATAGTGGGTCAACCAAGTTTAGGTCGGACATCTGTGTTATTTTAAAATAAACTGTTTAAAGTTGATTGTGTTGTCACATTGACTGTAGCATATTGTTTTTTATTATTAATTTATTTCTTTATTCATTTTATCAAAATAAATACCCAACAAAGACAAAAAAAAAGAAAATATAAAATGAAAGGCAGCAGAAAGAAGAAACTATCTTATTATATCTGCCCCTTTTCCAAACAATCTATTCAAAGAATAATCTATAAGTAACAAAAAATGAGTAACTCATCTCAATTTTCAAATTTCAACATATTACACATTAAAGCGCTTCATCTTTTAACAAAATGTGTCTGAATATTTAAGGGTAGTACATTGTTATGACATTTATACATCACCATTAAAATAAGGTAATCTACTAATGGAACTTCAGTAATTTCAACTCAAAAAATAATATACTAGATGGATGACAGTAATGTTTTCTGGCAATAATTATATTACTGATCTGCGTTCTCTTCAAGGCAAATCTTCTTATGAGATGGATGAGTCAAATCCCGACTGGGCTCCAACACTGCACTTGGGACACTCCGAGGTGAAAGTGTCAACATCAGACCGACATGCTCATCGATTAAAGAGACGTTACAGCAGAGCACAAAGGAGATGAGCACCAACAGGTGATGGAGGCAGCAGAAGATGAGCACCAACAGGTGATGGAGGCAGCAGAAGATGAGCACCAACAGGTGATGGAGGCTGCTGGAGATGAGCACCAACAGGTGATGGAGGCAGCAGGAGATGAGCACCAACAGGTGATGGAGGCAGCAGGAGATGAGCACCAACAGGTGATGGAGGCTGCTGGAGATGAGCACCAACAGGTGATGGAGGCAGCAGGAGATGAGCACCAACAGGTGATGGAGGCTGCTGGAGATGAGCACCAACAGGTGATGGAGGCAGCAGGAGATGAGCACCAACAGGTGGTGGTGGCAGCAGGAGATGAGCACACACAGCTTGTGGAGGCTGCTGGAGTTGAGCACCAGCAGGTGGTGGAGGCTGCTGGAGATGATCATCAGCAGGTGGTGGAGGCTGCTGGAGAGGAGCATGAGCAAGTTGTGGAGTCTGCGATGGAAACCCCACGAGAGGACATCACTGTCGCTGCAGATGGGGAGGAGGAAGATGAACCAGCAGCAAAAAGGCGACAAACAGAATGTCAGTTGTGCGAACAAAGAAGAGCAGAAATTAATCGTCTCTTACAGGAAAACAGGGAGCTCAGGTCAGAGCTGAATAAAAAACAGCTAGACAAAGAATTTCTTAGGGGTGACACAAAAAAAGTCAGGTACTATACAGGACTTCATTGCTTTGCCGTATTGTTGTCATTGTTTGAATTTGAAATGAAACAGATCCATTTTGAAGTAAACATTTGATGTAATTAAACATTTCCAGTAAATGTGATGAACGTGTGAGTTAATACATTTTATAGAAAACACACAAAAATGTGCAAATATAAGTCAACAGCATGTTTTACATAATTATGTCTCCCTTGAAGTACAAGCTCTGAGAAATATCTTTAGGAAGCTTCATGCTTTCTGTAGACGTCCAGCCATGTCTGTGTGGTCCACACAAGGTCACAGTGGTTTGATTATGCACCTGTGCAGAGTGGGTGATGCTTCTGCAGGTGAACTTCATCTCCTGCCTCCAGCTGCTGGATGCTGCATGTCTTGTATCTGTGAGGGAACTTTCTCCAGGCAGCAGCGATCACACTGAGTCCATCAGAAGATGCTCCAAGTTCAGGAGTTGGTGTTTATGATGAAACCACATGCTTTAACTTTAAGATTTTTTTTACTGCTAGCTGTATTTTAATGTAGGTGTTTTGATGATTCACACACCATTTTATTTCTGTGTGTAGACACACTGTTACTCAGCATGACCCACGGTGTTCTGGTGGCTCAGAGTCAGAGCAGAACCTGTGAACAACACAATTAAAATGGTGAATGAAAAGACAATGTATAATATATATACTGTATATATGCATCTTAATACATATACTGTATATAGTGATTATAGTAATCTAATCAAGATTTGAAGTCTACATGTTATTAGACATGCTCAAGTCATTAAAAATGAGGTAATTTTCAACTTGGACCTTTGTAATTTAGTTAAAAAACGTACTTTAAAAATCAAATGTTCTCAGTTTTTAATACTCATAGCATAGAAGGTTGTTTGATTCTGAAAGAAATGTAAATTAATAATTTATGTACAATTAAGGAGCCAAAAACAACGTACCTTCAACGTATTTACAATCTGGGGGCTTTAAAAATGTCCAAATCATCTACCCAGCTGTTCGCTCTCCCAGTGATTTGTAATTATAAAAATTATTTGTGGTGTAAGCACTGACACAGACCAGGTCTGCTAAAATGACTGGGAATGTCAGTGGAGGTTTAGTATTACTCAGGTCTTTTCTTTTTTTCTGACCAGCAAAAATGGCGGTCGAGACAGGAACGCCCCTGACACGCCCCCTCACGGTCACATGTGCTCCAAAGCTCTATAACTTGGAGGCTGTTGTAGCCTTTTATATGTGCAAATACCTTAAATAAGGTTAGACAATAGCTTCCACCTTGTTTTTCAGTCAAATTTAGCCTGAAAATTAAATTTATGTTTTTGTATTTTTAGGCTTTCGTCACTTTTTCCCAGTTTTTATATTATGTTTTAATGATACTGCAAAAATAAAACATGTTTAATCGTCCATCTACCAGGTATTCTGACAAACACTTGTTGAGAAGATGTCCGGTCGTGATGGGTCAAGTCGAGAACCAGCTGGACTGGACGGTCTGCCACCGCTGTTCAGCATTGCCAAGGGAGAGGTGGTTTCTGTACAAACCTATGGAGCCTTTGTCCGGCTGCCCGGGTACAGGAAGGAAGGTCAGTAAAAGATTAAGAGAGCTTGTATTTGTTTATGAAGAGAAAAAATAAAGGTCCTGTACGCAAGCCCAGTGAAATGAATCAAAACGAGATGAAATCAGTAAAATTAAAAGGAATTAGAAACTGTAAGCAAAGAAATGCACAGTAAGAACAAACATGTTTACATTTTATTAACCATATCATGACCATTTTATTATCAATGTCAAAATATTTTGTGGTAAAATTCATGGAAGCATAATGGGTGACGAATGTATATTTTGATTAAAAGATTGTTTTATTTTATTCTCTAGGTTACATTTTGAAATTTTGTTTTTATGGAACATTTTTCAATTTTTTGTAAAAAGCTGACAGCAATAACACACACACAAGCACACACACAAAAAAACAACAACAAAAGGGCCAACAAAACAAAATAAAGTAAAACATTTCACGTTTTCTGGTTAGAGAAAATAAATCCTTCCCAAATCTAGTGTGCTTTTTTTTTTTTTTAATCAGAGGATTAGCGCTGCAGTGGGCATGTAGTTACTTGAGGGAAAGGAAACAGTTTGTACAGATGGATGATGTGAAATCTGACCACAGCACTATTACATGCGGAGTTCCTCATGGATCGGTGCTAGGACCAAAGTTATTTATTTTATATGTAAATGATTTGATAAAGGTGTCAGGACTCCTTAAATGCATTCTTTTTGCTGATGATACCACAATTTTTAGTTTTGGTAAAAATATTGAACAGATTTTGGAATTAATGATGACTGAACTTGTCAAAGTTCAGATTTGGTTTAAACTTAATAAATTTTCATTAAACTTGGATAAAACCAGTTATATGATATTTAGTACCGGTAATAGAAATACATTTATTGATGTTCCATTTCAAATTGAGGGCTCTGAGATTCATAGAGTTCATGAGGTGAAATTCTTGGGTGTCATCATTGATGACAAATTGTCATGGAAACAACATGTAAGTTCTGTTAAAACAAAAATATCTAAATCTATTGCGATACTGTATTTTACAGAGTCAGGGGTCTATTGAATGACAAAGCACTGTGTTGTATAATACAATTATTGTTCCACATTTAATTTATTGTGTTAGCGTTTGGGGAAAGGCATGTAAATCAATTACAAAGCCTATTTTTGTTTTGCAGAAAAGAGCTGTAAGAATTATCACTAGAAAGCATTATTATCATCCATCAAGTATATTATTTTATCAACTGAAATTGCTGTAGTTCTATGATTTGGTGGATTACTGTATAATATTTTGTCAGTTATGTATAGAGCTCAGAATAATACACTGCCTTCAAATATCCAAATGTATTTTGTTAAAAGATTAAGTTGTTATAATCTTAAGGGGACAGATATGTTTTTGAAACCTCAGTATAGAACTAGTTTAAAGGGGAGGTCTACCATAATTCAGGGAGTTGGGTTATGGAATGACTTGGAGACAGATGTTAAATAAGCTAAATCAATGTTTGTATTTAAAAGAATGGTTAAGGTTAAATTGTTAAAAACATATATCTGAATGGATTTTAATGAGTAATTGTATGAGATAAAGGAAGTTAAATGAGTTGTTCATTTTGTTTTTTAAAGAAATTGGTTGTTTGAATTGTTTATTAGAGAATAAGGGGCAGATATACCGGTAATACGAATTTTTTCTTCATCTGTTGCCTTTCATTTTATATTTTGTTTTTTGTTTTTCTTATTATATATATGTATATGTTAATTGTTTTGTATTTTATTATAAAATGAATGAATAAATAAACTAAACTAAACTAAAATCAAGAAAACATTTCCATTGCTCCTCATATTGTTCATGTTATGTACTTTGAGATTTTCACTAATGAAAAGTGCGTTATAAATTGAATTCATTATTATTATTATTATTATTATTATGTTGTTCCAAGGAATTTGAGGGAAAAGGTTAGTCGCTCCATAACAAAGTCCGTGTGTTATGTCCATCCATTCTGAGATAGTTGGTGGTTTCTCATTGAACCATTTTCTTTTTTTTTTTTTTCTCTTTTACTGGCCGCCTGTAATATTTGTAACAAGTATCTGTCTTGTATCTTCAGTCCTGCTGGTATGTTGCCCAAACAATATGCACTGAAGCTCCTCCAGCTGTAGCCCATCAATTTGTTGAACAGTTTTAACCACATCTGTCCAGTAAGGGGAAAGGACGCTCCCAAAAGATATCGAAGTGGCCTACATTTACCATGTTCAACATTTTTAGTTTATAGTTCCTTTACTCTGGGGGTAATAAAACACTTCATGGTATTTTTCCTGGTAAACTCCCTCCATAAATCAGAGCTGGACATTGTTATCATGGTTTTACAAATATTTAACCATTCTTCTTCAGATAACCCTATTCTAGCCTCTTTCTCCCACCTGAGCTTAATGCACATAGTAGAAAGTTTATTCTCTATTTATAATACTAAGTCCTGGAAATCTGTTTTTCTAAGTTACTTTTTATGATTTAAGTTTTTGTTATACTGTAGTGACTTTAGCATGTTTGCAATATTTTTCTCCACTAGAGGGTAAAGATGAGTTAAAATTTGAAGCGGGTGTTAAGGACTGAGTGGACAAAAAAAGAGGGAGCATGCGTTTAAAAATATTATATTTAATCTGGTTGCGCTTGTTTTAAAGATTTATAATAAATAAGAGAATGCTTGAATGTTTATATCTTTATTCTCAGCAAAACAAAGATGTTTTAGCCTATCAAAAGGCTGCCATGTTCTTTTTTTTTCAGCCTTTTTGTGTGTAATTCACATTGACCTATGTAACCTTTCCATACGCAGGTTTGGTTCACGTGAGTGAGATGTCCGCCACCAGGGTTGAAAGCGCCTCGGAGATCGTCGACGTCGGAGAACAAGTGTGGATCAAAGTGATCGGACGAGATGTAAGAACGTAAAAACACGGCACGCGCGAGGCAGCGTGGCTTTTAAAATCTGTTGTCGGCACAGACAAACAGTTCTGCTCTCCGTCCGTCAGATTCAGGGAGACAAGGTGAAGATGTCGTTCTCCATGAAAGCTGTCAATCAAGGGACAGGGCGGGACTTGGACCCTAACAATGTTCAGGGAGAGTAAGTGCTTTTTCTGTGTGTGTGGGTGTGTCTGTTTGCAGAAATGTGTGTAATTTATCTGTGTGTTTGCAGGCAGGATGCAAGGAGAAGAAGGAGTTTTAGAGATCAAGGCAGCAACAGAATTACACTGGAAGCTGTTCTCAACACAACATGTTCAAAGTGCGGCTGCAAAGGTGCACCTTGTCTCAAATCCTGAAAGAACAAGTCAATTTCTGCAGCTTAATTTCCTGGAATTCACCTTAAGTTCATGCAGCAGGTTTTATTAACTCATTACTCCAATTTCAGGTCACTTCACAAAGGACTGCTACTCCGCTCCGGGCTCACAGTACGCTCTGGTGCCTGAAGAGGATGACGAAGAGCCGCAGCAGCAGCGACAAGAGACCTCCAGAGCAGCACAGCAGCAGGATGCAGACAAAAAGAAGAAGAAGAAGGTGAAAACATCAGCATTAACACGCTGTTTGGCTCTCATTACCTTTTGTGCGTTCACAGCTTAATGGTCGAGCAGCTCATGTGACCAAACATGTCTGTAGCTGCAGCTACATGAGAATATTTGAAAAAGCTCCGATTTCTTTGCTGACACGACAATCTGAGTTTGGTGTTAGCGAGAAACTGCCGTGAGCCGCGTCTTTGTTCAAGTTTCTTCTGCTGCGTCACAGATCAGTGATCGTTCTTGCATGTTTACGCTCCAGGAGAAGAAAATGAAGAAGACGAAGAAAAGGAGGGAAAGAAAGGAGTCGGAGAGCGACAGCAGCGGCGGCGAATGCAAACCCAAGCGGAGACGTAAGAGCAGCAGCGCTGAGAGACAAAGAGACAAAAAGAAGAAGAAGCACAAAAAAGAGAAATTGCACAAGCGCAGCTGAGACAGAAACAAAGCCAGACGCATGCCTACAGTCACACACACACACACACACACACACACTGCAGCAAACAGAAACAGACACGTTTCTATTCATTATTATTCCTAACTAATTATATAAAACCTTAATCTGTTAAAGTTCAAGCAAATAAAACATTTCTGATGGAAAGTCAAAATGCAATCCATGTAAAACAAACAAAACAAGGTCATGTGACCATCTCCACTTGTCCTAAAGTGCCCTCGGACTCCCTCACAGTCAGAGGACGCTACAGTTACTTTATCAAGCGTGTGTAAGTTATATGGCAGCACATGGCCACCCCTTTTGAAACTGTACACACAGCTGAGTGATCAGGTTTCCATGAGGCAGACTGCAGGTGGTACAGATGAACCACACACAAAGGAAACAGGAAGTGTAATGTAGTGCAACAGGATCCTTGAAGTACGTGACATCTTGAGGTTTCACACCATTTATTGTCTCTGCATGTTTTTTTGGGGTGGGGGGTGCCGGACCTCCAGAGAGGCAGCTCATTGTCCTGAATGTTACCTGCTAACTTCATTAAAGCTGTTTTTATCAGTAAAGCTAACAAAACACCTCCTGTTGTCTCTGTTCAAGGATCTAGAAGTCGTAGTGGTGTTGGTCAAATGTGCTCAAGGACTCTGAACACAAATACCAGAGGTTGTATTCAATGGTTTCAAGTTTTGCCGCTGTTTAAGATAAAAGGTGCTTCAGGGAATCTAGATCATATTTGTGCTTCTCTGATCCAGTTTCAAGCTTCAGCTTGTACGAGTCATTGATTATTTCAAGATGCTTTGAAACATCTCCACTGTAATCCACAAGGAATGACTCGGATCTCAACCGTCTTCATTTAATCTTCAGTCGTTATCCTGAGGACCACGTGGATCTACAACAGAACTGCATCACCTGATTTTGCACGTTATTGGAATACAGCTTCAACAACAGTCAGCAGAAGTTTGTTTATTATTTTTTGTAATCAAACCTGTATCTGACATCTACAGATTTATTTATTTTTTTTCTAAAATTAAAGATTTCGGCTTCACTCTTTTAAAAAGCGCAGTTGATTTTAAGAATTGATGTAAGTTCAAATTATTTAGAGAAAAATGAAGCCCAAGTTAAGGATAATTTCCAGTTGAATTGAATAACATAAAACTAGCACTTGTATAAAACAAATGCATTAGGTTGGTTTCTTGCAACAACAACAAAAAAAAAAACATCTGCATAACATCACTAAAATTAGAAACCTCTAAAAATGATGCAGAAAAACTGGTTCATGCATTTGTCACGTCTGGACTGGACTATTGTAATGGTTTATAATCTGGAGTTAGTGGGAGAGATCATATCTCACCAGTTTTATTTTCTCTCCAGTGGCTTCCTGTCAAGTCCAGAATTTAATTCAAAATCTTACTTCTAACCTACAAAGCCCTCAAAAACCTAGCTCCATCTTATATTACAGATGTTATTGTTCCATATTTTCCTAACAGAGTACTTCACTCTCAGACTGCAGGTTTACTTGTGGTTCATATAGTTTCCAAAAGCAGAATGGTTTGAAGATCTTTCAGTTATCAGGCTCCTCTCTTGTGGAACCAACTTCCAGTTTATGTCTGTGATGCTGACACATTGTCCAGTTTTAAGACTGGGCTGAAAACTGTTTGATAAGTCCTATAGTTAGGGTTGGCTTGTTATGCAGCTAGGCTTAGACTGCTGGAGGATATATTGACCTCATTTCTTAAAATAAATTGTTAAAATTGAATATTTTTCATTTGATACTACTTCTATCTCAACATGTGATTCTTGACCTGCCATTGTGTATCTGTTCCTCTCAAACTCAGCTGGTTGAAGCAGATGACTGCTTGTCCTTTGCCTGGTTCTGCTAAAGGTTTCTTCCTCATGAGGGAGTTTTTCCTTTCCACTGTCACCTTCGTGCTTGCTCAACATGAGAGTTCTGTGATGAAGTTAAACTCAAAGCAGTCTGCTCCTCAGATAAATAATGTTAAATTATTGTTTTTTATATGTGAATGTTTCTGTTCAGTGCCCTGAGTCGACTTCTGTTGTGAATTAGCGCTATATAAATAAACTGAATTGAATGTTGAAGGACATTTTAAGAACACTAATTATTGATAAATCTTTACTGTCGCTGTAAATAATCTCTGAATCAACGTAAAAATGGGTTTTGTTTAACTTACTTAACGAGGAAACTTTAAGGAGTTTCTGGACCGGAGGAAGAAACGTCTACATTTACAGTACATACTTTAAACAAGTGCATATTTTTAGCATTATCAGTTCAGTCTTTTCTATTTTTGTTTTTTTATTTTAACCAAAGCATATGCTATTGGTAGATGTGACTGTCATGTTGAGGTTTGGAAGAAGACATAAAAATAAACAAGTTTAGAATCAAGTATAAAAATTCCTGAGCAACCATCAGCCGTCTTCGAGAAGCTGCTGATGCTTATTGTTTCCAAGAAGGAAGCTCAAAGTTTCAAGTCTGGCTAAAGTTTGAAGCAGATCATGTGAACTGGAAATAAAACCATCAAGAAGGAAGGTTTCTGTGAGAAAACAAAGGTTTGGTCACTTTGGCTCAGGCTGTGTTGAACCTGGTGGCAGCAGCATCTTTCTCCACTCTGCCAGGAGGAAACTGTTTACACAAAGTTAATTATGAAAGATTTGTCCTTGAAATCAGAAACCGAACACCTTAAACTCGGTGTTGCAATAACCAAAAACACATCAAACCTGGTTGGAGAATGAATAAATACGATTAGTGTCTACGGTAGTTTGTGTCAGGAAACCAACTAGTTTTTTGAACTCCCAAGTTTTGCTGATAAAAATGAGGTCACATATTAAATAAAATATCTACTAGCTCACTGATGGCCTCTAAAAGTAATCAGTCACGGTGCCACTTTCTTGTAGAATTATTAAATCTGCATGATTATTTCCTTGAGTCTCTGCGTGGTCTTGTGATGGTCTGGGGATCTGTCCAGGGTTTCTGAGATAAGCTCCAGCCTCCTTGTGACCCTGAACAGAATATATAGAAAATGAAAGGGAGGAAACTTTAGGAGGTGATGTCTCCTCCTGTGCTCTTTCACCTCTTCACCTCACATCTAGTTGGCAGTAAGTCACCAGCACATGACATGGGAGGCAGTGGTACAAATTTAGAACTCACCCAATTCATGAGCAGGAGACATAACATCACCCCCCGTTCATGTACACTTTCAAAAAATGTTCCCATCAGATCAAAAGCGACACATCCAGTGGTATGTGCACATTAAGAGAAGCGGTTAACTATAATTAACTTCACCGCAGCCTCTTGTGATGGAAACAGTCACACAGTGTACTCTGAAGTGTAACTAACCATGGCTCATTATGGAGCACCGTCGGGCTGCCCACATTCATTAAAGTAGCAATAACCTTGAGCTGTAGGTCCCTGAAAGAAACTACACATATTTTCTCCTCTCAGCAGTGAAAATAAATAATAAATCAAACAGAAAAATGCACAGTAAAAAAAACTATACTGTGAACACACACACACACACAGGTGCTGGTCATAAAGTTAGAATATCATGAAAAAGTTGATTTATTTCAGTTATTCCATTCAAAAGTGAAACGTGTATACTGTATTATATTCATTCATTACACACAGACTGATATATTTCAATTGTTTTTTTCTTTTAATGTTGATGATTATAACTGACAACTAATGAAAACCCTAAATTCAGTATCTCAGAAAAGTAGAATATTATACTTAAGACCAATAAAAAAAAAGATATTTAGAAATGTTGGCCAACTGAACAGTATGAACATGAAAAGTATGAGCATGCACAGCACTCAGTACTTAGTTGTTGCTCCTTTTGCCTGCATTACTGCAGCAGTGTGGCGTGGCATGGAGTAGATCAGTCTGTGGCACTGCTCAGGTGTATGAGAGTCCAGGTTGCTCTAGTGGCCTTCAGCTCTTCTGAATCGTTGAGTCTGGAGTATCACATCTTCTTATTCACAATACTCCATAGATTTTATATGGGATTAAGGTCAGGTGAGTTTGCTGGCCAATCAAGAACAGAGATACCATGGTCCTTAAACCAGGTACTGGTAGCTTTGGGGCACTGTGTGCAGGTCATGTCCTGTTGGAAAATGAAATCTGCATCTCCATAAAGTTGGTCAGCAGCAGGAAGCATGAAATTCTCTAAAACTTCCTGGTAGACGGCTGCGTTGACCTTAGACCTCAGAAAACACAGTGGACCAACACCAGCAGATGACATCACCCCAAACCATCACTGACTGGAAACTTGATACTGGACCTCATGCAACATGGATTCTGTGCCTCCCCTCTCTTCCGCCAGACTCTGGAACCTTGATTTCTAAATGACATGAAGAATTTAATCAGAGAACATAACTTTGGACCACTAAGCAGCAGTCCCAGGCGAGACGCTTCTGACACTGTCTCTTGTTCAAGAGTGGTTTGACACAAAGAACGCGACAGCTGAACTCCATGTCTTGCATACGTCTGAGCGTGGTGGTTCTTGAAGCACTGACGCCAGCTGCAGTCCACTCTGTGAATCTCCCCCACATTTTGGAATGGGTTTTGTTTCACAATCCTCTCCAGGGTGCGGTTATCCCTATTGCTTGTACACTTTTTCTACCACATCTTTTCCTTCCCTTCACCTCTCTATTAAGGTGCTTGGACACAGAGCTCTGAACAGCCAGCCTCTTTAGCAATGATCTTTTGTGCCTTGCCCTCCTTGTGCAAGGCATCAGTGGTCGTCTTTTGGACAACTGTCAAGTCAGCAGTCTTCCCCATGATTGTGTAGCCTACAGAACAAGACTGAGAGACCATTGTAAGCTGTAACGTTATCAGTAGTAATAAATTAAAGTCTCACCTGTTTTGTCAGTGTGGGTACGTTTATTTCTAATGTTTCAGATCTTAACAAGAAAACATTTACGTTCCAAAACTTTCCAAGGCTGTTTTAAGCACCATGCACATTACATTTTACCACAAAAAACTGTTTTATTAAAAAAAAAAAAACATTGGAATTTATTCAGTGTTTTTTAGAGTAAAAGGCAGAAAGAAAGAGAAAAAAAACGTCAATGTCAGCAGTAACATTAATACTGAAGGTCGGAAACTGAGAATATTTAGCAGCCTTATAAAGAGTTTTCCGTCTTGTGTTTAAGGGATTTTAAGGGGTTTTGGGACTTTAGTTGACGTGACGTTGGTTCTTATTCTGCCTTCTCGTAGTGACGTTTACTAACAATTTCTCCAATGGTCAGTGTCTGCAGCAGACAGAAAAATACAGTTTAAATACAACAAATTGGCTCTTACAGATGTTAAATGTGGTTTGCGAAACTCACCAGTGTGAGCTTGTTTCCGTCAACTTCCCTGACCAATGTGGTCTCCTTGTCGTCCCATTTCTGTGTGTGGACCATCTTCCCGTCTTCTATCTTCACTAAGGACTTTATGTAAGAGAGATACAGTAAGACACTTTTGTGTGAACACATAAATGACACTGAATTCTAAGCAATGTGCGTCTGTACAGTATATGTATAACATAGAATTTTTTTTCTGTATCTGATAGATTACAATTCAGTTAATAAGCAAAAAAGTTACAGATTGCATTAGTACCGTACACAACGACAACAAAAGTGTTCTTCTAGCAAACTTTTTCAAACCTGTGGAGGTTTTACTAAAAAGCAACCAAAATGTTCAAAATAAAAATGTCAACACGTTAGACAACATCAAACAGAATAGCAACTTAAAAAGAGCGGGAAATTTGTTGTAAATTGTGGCCCAAAACAGCTCTAGCTTTTCGTTAAGTTACATTAGCCCAGTTTAGCTCAAACGTAATCCATTTGGTTGAAGTAACAATGTAAAGATGTTGGACAACAATAAAAATATAACAACCAAAGAGCAAGTTTTAAAAAGCAGGAAGTGTGTTTCCAATCACCAGCAAAAGAGGCTCTGGCTGTACATTAGCCTAGCGTAGCTAAGCTAAATTTTAATCCATCTGGCTGAAGTAAAAAAAAAAAACACAACAATTTTAGATGATAACAACAAAAAAACAATTCAGCAGTAAAGCAGATTTTAAAGAGGATGCTATTTTCTTTCAATTGCAGTTCAAAATAAGTTCTTTCTCTATAAAGCTACATTAGCTTAGCCTAGCATTGCTAAGCTAAAACATTACCCATTTGATTGAAATAAAAATGTGAAGATGTTGGACAACGTTAAACAGAAAACTACACTAAAACAAGTCCTGATGTACAGTAAGCTCAATCATTTGGGTAAACAAATCGCAAAAAAAATTTAAACAGGTCATCTGGACAGATTTTTCTTGGTAGAAACGTTTCGTCTTTCATTCAAAGGCTTTCATCAGTCTGAGGCCTGCCACCAAACTGTGTCGTATAAATAAACCTTTTTAAAGTGGTTCAAGCTATCCTGCTATGAAATTCCTGAAATTAACTTTTCACATGTAAAAAGGGGACCTTCGGTCTAACAATTGATCATCAGTGCATAACAATCAATCAGAGGTCTAGCAAGCAGCCAACAGGCCTAACAATCTCTCATTAGCCTAGGTAATTAAGCTAAAATATATTTTAGGAGTTTGTCCTATCAGTTTCCATACCAATAAAATTTTACTTTTACAACTTTATTCTAACCTTGCTAAATTAAAATATTTTCTGTTCTCAAAATTTAGAGCAAACTTTGTCATTCTTTAAGTTGCGAACCTTTCTGACTTGTTTCTACTTTTACAAGAATTGCAACCCCAACTGTTTTTTTCACCATCCATCATTTCTGTGGCTTTTACAAGAAGACCTATCTGCAAATGTAATTGCTTGAACGGGATCTGGAACTCATTAAGACTAATCACTGACAGCTCTATACTTTTATGCTGGGACCTTACAACTTAGTTATGCATGACTTTAAGAAATATTTTCCTTTTGTTTTTCCTATCCTGACTCATTCTTTCTTCTGCTCTTAGTTCTATCTTATCTTTATTCTCTGAGTCTTATGTTTTGTCTTTTAATACCCCCCACCCTAAGTGTCTGCTGTTTTTTAAGTGGCCAACTTCTGGAAGCAATAAGAAGCAACATCTGGAGGTATTTGCAAGCTTCAGAGCAAGAATGTCTCAGAAGCAGGTTGTATTTGTAGGAGATCACCAAACTAGGAGACCTAAAACCTCAAAGGTGTTCCTCTGAAAAAACTGTTTTGAGCAAGACTTTGGATGGCAACAACATGATACACATTTAAAAGTTATCTCTACCATCGCAAGTACGACTGAAAGTATACCATTACAAACACCTGCATGAAAACAGAATCCCAGGTGTTGCGTTTGAACCCTCACCTTAACCTTCCTGTCATCGGCGGTGGTCTCGTCAAACTCCTCTCCCAATGTGAAGTTCACCTCTGTGTTCTTAATTGCGCTCTGGGTCTTCACGCACACCTTATCGCCGTCCACGGATATAATGGTGGTGGGCTTGGTCAAGTTTCCTACTTTACGTGTGGCAAAGCCCACACCTGAAAACACAGACACATGGGAAAAGATCAGGGACTTTATCATTTATAATAAATAGGTTTGCTGTTCAGATTTAACACTTGCTGGTAGCTCTATGAAGCCACTGGTTCCTCTTTCACATGGTCTTTGGCTGCCAAACTAGATGCTATAGTCAGCAAACGTCATGAAAATGAACAACACTACTGTAAGTATGATCGAAAGCTGAGGAGCTTTTCATTTACTGGTACTTTTTTGTTTGTAATTTATTAAAATTGCCTTGGGTTGTTGTTTTTTTTATACCAAAGGAATCAGTGAGTTGCAAACTACCAATTGGCATGTTTCCTGCAAATTCATTAAACCATTTTCACAAATTTTGCACAATTAGATAGTAAGAGCTCCCAACGAACCTCCAAACAGGAAAATTATACGAGTCATTAAATATATTCTGTTGGAGCGTGAATATGAGTTTTGAATCGTTAGTATCTCGGTTAGAGCTCTTTGTGTAAAGACAATTTAGAGATATTTAGTGGGATCTGTTTACAGAAGGTTGGGACAGAAGCTGTTTATTTGCCCTCCAGGCATCTTCAGCAGACAGGATCTGCAGAGCTGTATTTGTCGACTATCAGGCCTGCGGCATGTTCTTCAAACACCGCAGAGTCCCACTGACCTGTCAGAGCATGTCACAGTGCAAATAATTACTTACATTCAGGATCAGGGGTGTGTGTGTGTGTGTGTATGTGTTTGAGGGATCAAGGCTGTTCAATTTATTGGGCAATAGTGACTCACGCCCTTTTCCCACTGAAGCACAGAACCTGTTCTGCACGAGGCTTACGGTCGAGAACAGGTACGCCGAGCAGGATTGCACGACTGCAGAGTGAAAGAAGTGCTGGGCCCCAAGAGGTTGGAGGGCCCCCGGTTTCCACAACAACCAGGGAAGACAGGCCGATGGCGTTGGGGCTCTGATGTCAAGAGGCCGTGAATCTTCTCTGTCGTGCACAGTTGTGCACTTCTTGGCAGCTGTCCCCATCACGCACACTTAAACCGGCAAGCGTGTGAAAGATTCCCCTTCAGTTAACGTCACGGTTATCTGGGTCGTTTCAGTCTTCGACCCCTCCCATGGCCTCAGACAATGAGCAGCTTTCAGCAAAGGTCACCCACGCTACACACAACAATGTGTGTGTGTGTGTGTTGTATTTGCACATTTTTCTAACACATACTACGTTGTGAGGACCCAATGCTTCTTATGGGGCCCAAAGCCTGGGGCCCATAAGAAGCATTGCTGATTTAGGGTTCAGGGGTTAGGTTTAGTGCTAAAGTGTGAATTATGGGTTAGGTATGTACTGGTAATGGTAAGTGTCAGGGTTAGGCTATAGAAATGAATGAAAAATGAATGGAAGTCAATGCAAAGTCCCTGTAAAGATAGAAAGACAAACTTGTGTGTGTGTGTGTGTGTGTGTGTGTGTGTGTG